>JAPTGZ010000006.1:18186762-18201588 GCA_029814645.1 Fowleria isostigma
ATTTTTGAAAAGGTGAAGTGACTACATATATAGGAGAGATACTACATATAGACTGCATATTTTTGTACATTTAAACCTTTTTTAACTTTAACAAAATACCGCCAGACAGAATATTTAGGCGTCACATCATTGACCCATATACCAAAGCTGCCTTTAGGAGAAATGCAGGTTGATTGACTGAAACTACTCACAAAATATAGGTCAAACTATTTTGTAAAAAATGATCCTACTGATAATAATATACATGCTACAAAGTTAGAACAAACTATAATTCAAAAATATTTTTAAAAATGCCACTGACTTTAGTTTTTTCTTAATTTTACTCATATTGCAATTTTCAATATTCAAATTTTAGATTTGCAAACAGAAAAACTACAACCCAAAAAATTACAGTAAAGAAAAACATATGTAATGTCTCTAAAAAATAAGTCTGTTGTCTTCTCGGTTCTCACAGTGTCTAACCTGAAAACTAAAACTGTCTTCAACTCGGAGCCTTTTAGAAAGGTCAAGGTCAAGGGAGGGGTGGCAGTCAGGACCAAAGAAAACGTGGGGGGGGGGGGGGAGGGGTCAAAGGGGATTCAGTTACAGTAAACAAACTTCATTAAGGGACAAATAAAGCATAACCATTTTCCGTTTTTGGGACACAGTAGTTCATGACACAAAAAAAAATATTTCTAATTTAATCGTAATGCAATGCCTAGCCCAACTCCCCCGCTCTCCCCCACATGGCCTAATATCTATGACAGAGGGGTATTGATCTGCTTCAGAAATTCCCCAAAAATCAATACAATTGTATTCTTGTGCCAGATGTTGCATGTGTTATGTATACGTCTCAGTATGTTGGCTCTGGTTCATTTTACAGACCACAACTTTTCTCTTAACCCATCTACTCTTATTACTCTATATAAGCATTATACAACCTACAGTAGCAGAAAAAAAAATGTTAGACCATCAAAAGTCATCAAAAACAATGGTTATGCAATCAAATACTAACTCCTGTGTGTATCATGTGACTAAAACAGACAGAAAAGAAAACATGGAATGCCTAAAAGCACTGTTTTTGTCAGTATAATGCTATAGATATTGATGTAAGAACTTATCTGATTTTGGTTATTATCAAGAAAACCATGGAAAATGTATAGATATTAGATCTTAAATTAACCATTTCATGCAGAAATTATGAGAACATTAGTCAAGATTTTTTTTTTTCCCTGACTGTTTTCATCAGTCTTTAGGCATAAAAAAACAATGTGATTGATTTTTTTTTTTTTTAAATGAACCTATTTTTTAGCTAGCTACATAATGTCCACTAATTTTTTTAAGCAAAGACACATGTATTTAAAATGCAATAACAGAAAGTGATATATTGTATAAAAACTATTAAATAAAAACTTTTTGTAAACATTTTTCTCACATTTTATCGTACTCTAATATTAGTTATTACTCACTTCATGAAAATAATATGCAAAAAAAATTTTAAAAAACAACACAATTTTGTTTAAAAAATCGTTAATTACAGTCTAATAACTAGGAAATGATGTACATTCAAACATGTAAGTGCAGATCAGGTTTTATCAGGAACAACAAAGTTACAGTAATGGTATGAATGTCAGTGTATAGGATGATGCATGAGTGTCCACTGTGTCGCTGATATGGAATTAAAATAATAAAACCCATGAATATATACGGGCACAGCTGTAGAGTGACCACCATGCATGAAAGGGTTAAACTCTAATGTGCTATTTTTGTTCTTATCACTATATTTGTCCAAATAAATGTACCTTTAGTTGTTCCAAACATTAAAATGATCAAAAAATTGAAGAAAACATAGGGTGGTCTAATATTTTTTCCACCTCTGTATATTACTCTACTATTCCACTTGTTTCTTTAAAATACTCACCATCAAAAACCCCAATAAACACATAACCTGGACTGCTACAAAAATAATTGGACTACAAACTACAAATCTATAAGACCCAAACAGCAAGGCCATCACAGACATCACACACACACAGTCAACCGTCATTTCCAACCCCTGCAGATTTAGGAGCATCAAATGAAACAAGGCCCTCTTCAGCAGAAGCCTAATACCATCAACCATCTCTACCTGAAACAGAATTAAACCACACACATAATTCACTTTAGATTCTTCCTCAGTGAAAGAAATGTCTGCCTGTTTATGTGTCCCCCCCATATCATGTTCCTCTTATTCCTCCCTATGTCTGTGATACAGTCACAGGGAAAAAAATATTATTCCATTCTATGTTTTCTTCAATTTCTTGTTCATTTTAATGCCTGGTTCAACTAAAAGTAATTTTTTTTGGACAAATATAATAATAATAATAACAACAAAAATAGCTCAAAAGAGTTTAATTTAAGAGCTGATATCTATTCATTTTCCAAGGTTTTCTTGATAATAACCAAAATCACATAAGTTTTTACATCACTATCTATGTCATTGTACTGACAAAAACAGTGCTTTTAGACATTCCATGTTTTCTTTTCTGTCTGTTTTAGTCACATGATACATACAGGAGTTAGAACTTGATTGCATAACCATTGTTTTTGATGACTTTTGATGGTTTAATATTTTTTTCCCCAACTGTACCTCTAAATGTTACCTTATGTCTGTTTGTCTATTCAAGCAGATATGATTGAAGTCAAATTTTCCTAAGGGGACAATAAACTCAGTAACTAACTAACCCATTCTCAGGGCAGACAAATGCAAAACTGCCTTCAGACAGAGTTTTAGCACAGGGGCTAATAGAGACAGTATGCAGTTGACAGCCAATTCAGTCCTGCAGGGCGAGAGGCCAAAATCCTTGAGTTCCACCCGTTTGAGAAAAGATCAAATGCTCAGTGTAACAGCTGTGCGGCTGCATGCTCTCCCCGCTCAGCCACTAGATGGAAACAATAGTCCTCCACTCGCCAGTCACTGTTGCATTCATTTGTTGCATGTTAGATCTGATTTTATGCTCTGCTTTGTCTTATTCATTCAGCCATGTCACTTTAAATCATCCTTTTCATGGCTTCAATGTGTGTGAATGTGAGTGTGTGTCAGCTGGTTAACCTTAAAGGAATCTGCTCTTCTTAAAGTGCCTTAAAGCAAGGCAGTGGAGTTTCCACCAGCTGCGGGAGTGCTTTGCTTCAGAGCAAAGAACAGTCCTGCAGGGCTCAATAAAGTTTCACATTATACTGCATGAAAACATTAGCAGAAATGGTGACAGAGTAATTATGAGTCAGCAACAGTAAAATGCCACTGGGACTATCATTTTACTAGAACGGCGGGCTATTTTCTACGACCATACTGCAGAAAAATAAACTACTCAGTGTTTGACTCGAAGCAGTACAGGCTGAGTTCTTATTGGCGATCCACAGGGAAAGGAAGGGTGTCTGACCTTTCTAAATTTTCTTCTGCAGGGCTCATGTGAATTAACAAAGGATCAGTATAGATTTATTTGGAAGTTGGAATGGGAAATTCTTACAGTGATAACTGCTTCTGATGCAGCCAAGCCACCTGTAGTCAGATAAGTAAACAGAGGTCTATTAAAGCAAATGCATTTAACCCATAAAGACCCAAACAAACAAAATCAAAAATTATTTATTGATCTATTATGTTTAATACCAGTTAATCCACTAATCCTATCAATCCATGTAAATAACTGGTGTAAAATGCAGTTTGTTCATTCATGGTTGTCAGATATCTTCTATAGTATTGATTCACCAGTAAAACCCATGGAGTTAGATCAATGACAGTGAATGGAGACACTTGTTTTTACATTTACTTATTGATATCATTGCTGAAAAAGTCCCCCTTTCTTCAGATTTCTGGGTGTTTTTTTTTTTTTTTGTTCACTGTTTTAAGAACAAGTACATGATTAGTAAATTAAATGTAGGAAAATAACTAATTTTTACTGGGAAAAAAACAGGAAATGAAAAACAAAATATACAATAAATGGTCCTAAATAACTTAAAGTTTAAATATAGAGAAAAATAATAATTTTGGAGTGCCACAAAAGTAGCACCGGGTCTTTTTTGGTGGAGTTGAATCGAGTCTCATATGGCCAATTAATTATAGGGAACTTTAAGTAGATTTAAAGGATTTATTGTTCTGTATATTAGAACAAACACTGTAGTTTGTTTTCTGCCAATGCATTAATCTTATGGTTCTGTGATGTAGAGGGCTTTGAAGGTCATATGGTGTTTTTCTTATTTTTCTTCTTCATATTATGTATGTGTTTTGTTTGTTTGTTTTTTTGCTTTTCATTTATTTTTTACTTTATCCATTGACATTATTTACTACATATATTTACATTATTTATATAATTTTATTTTGGTGCCTATAATCTGTTGTGTTTTATTAGTATTTGTCTCTTTATTGGGTACATTTGTGTTCTGTATGTTGTGTTAAAGTTAGTTTTGATGTACTAATGAATGTTTACAACTAAATTCTTCGGTATAATTGCAACAGTATAAGTTTAAGTAGTGAAACTGGGGGTGGGAGTAAATAAGTTTTACTTATTCTCAATCCCTAGTGAATTATTGAATGGGTTTATGTATATTTGTGTACACATAATGATATAGTGTGTTGATGTTATGTTATTTCTGTTATTGTGAATTGAATCAACACTGTACATAGAGTGCACAAGCTTGAAATAAACCAATCAGCCCTACCCTTTAACCCATAATGACCCAACACTACTTTTGTGTCAGTTCTCAAATAAAATGTTCTCTATATTTAACCTTTTTTAACCCATAAAGACCTAAACATCCACCATCTAACAAAACCATCTACTGATCTCAACTGTTTAATACCTGTTGATCCATTAATTCTGTCAGTACTTGTCAATAATTGGTGTAAAATACAGTTATTCATCTGTTCATGGTCATCAGATATGACCTATTGGGACATTCAGAGGCTCTGTAGTTACCATGGAAACACCAGCAAAACCCATGGAGTTGGCTCAGTGACAGTGAATGGACACACAGGGTTTATGTTCAGTTAATGATCAGATTTTGCTGGAAAAAATATCGTTTTATTTGGTTTCCTCTGTTTTTGATATAATAATCCTTAATTTTACGCTCAACTTCCTGAACATCCTGTGGCTGAGGGAAATGGGGAATGTTTTACACCTTGGAAAAGTTAGATATAATGACAAATCAAGACTCTTTTATAAGATCTGGGACTATTTACTAGTGTTCATCAATTGTGAAGACTGATTGAGTACACTCATACTATTTCTGTATTATAAATGTCAATTTCCTTATTTTCTTCTTCTTGTCCCTTTTATTCCTCTATTGTATTGTTTATACATCAACACCATGAACTGTTTTCGTCATATTATCATGTGCTTTGTTTTTATTATAGATGAAATAATAAAAACTATGGGGGAAAAAATTAGAAAATGAAACTTATGTACAAGATTAGTAAATTAAATGTTGGAAAATATCAGATCTTTACTGGAAAAAAAAATGCAAAAGCTATTATTACACTAAATGGCCTTAAACCACTTAAGAACGGTTAGATGTGGAGGAAAAAATAATTTTGGAAGTACCACAAATGACACACTTATGGGTTAAAAAGAAGTTATTACTGCTTTAATTCATTGTAAAAACTGAATAATGATGTTCCCACAGACACCCACATCCACAGCATTAATCTCCTGACAGATAGGCCTGGTAGACCATCCTCCAGCATCTGTCTGATAATTTTCCTTGTGTGGTGCGCCGGGCGAAATGTGCGCGTCACGGAGCGCCCACCCCCTCCTCCTCTCCGTCTCTCCCTGACTGAAGTCCCACTGAGCTGCTCTCAAACTTCATTGCCGAGCCTGAAAGCGGAGGACGAAGAGCTGGAGCCGACAGACACACACAGACCCAGCCACACAGCCCTCCGGACCCGCCACGAACCGCGCAAACACACGCGTAAAATGTCCGCGTTCCGGTCCCTGCGCTCGGCGTGAGGATTTACATTCAGCCCCCGGTTTAATTTCGGTGATTTTCCTCCTTTTGTTAGTCGAAGTTTTGCCGAGTGTCACGTTTTTATTTGCGGAGCTTTATCTCGACTTGTCGGTTGGATTATTCGTTTTGATTCCAGTCCGGTTTCTTTTAAGACTTTACCGGACTTTGTGTGCGCAACGGTTCGTCTGGTGTCTTTCTTAACGGAGCGGTAAAAGTAAAAAGAAATGTGGACCTGCCTTCGCCATGGTTTGGAAATAGCGGGGCTCTGTCTGTAAACCACCCCGTGTTTTGGACTTTTTCATGCCTGTTTTAAAAGACGCTGTCCTGTTTTTTTGACTAGAATCATGAGCATGGATGGTTGTCCGCTGAAGGTGGTGATTTTTTTGTGGTGTCTGCTGGTCATTTCTGGCTCCAGCTTTGAGATTGGCTCCTATGACTTAGAGAGAGGCAGACCAGCCAAGTGCGAACCCATCGTGATCCCCATGTGCGTGGGGATCGGCTACAACCTGACCCGGATGCCCAACTTCATGGACCATGACGACCAGAACGAGGCTGCCATTAAGCTCAATGAGTTCGCCCCCCTTGTGGCTTATGGCTGTGATGTGCACCTCCGCTTCTTCCTCTGCTCCCTCTACGCCCCCATGTGCACGGACAAAGTGTCGACCTCCATCCCCGCTTGCAGACCCATGTGTGAGCAGGCCAGGGAGCGATGCGCCCCCATCATGAAGAAGTTCAGCTACACCTGGCCCGACTCTCTGGACTGCTCCAAGTTGCCCACCAAGAACGACCCCAACGCCCTCTGCATGGAAGCCCCCGAGAACGAGACCAGGACGGAGGGGAAGAAAGGGGAGGGGATGCTTCCGGTGCCCCCTCGACCCCCGCACCCGGGCACCAGCACCAGCCGTTCACCGGGCAGCATCGGCTCCTGCGAGAACCCAGATAAGTTCCAGTTCGTGGAGAAGAGCCAGTCGTGTGCGCCTCGTTGCTCCCCCGCTGTGGACGTCTTCTGGTCCAGGCAGGACAAGGACTTCGCCTTCATCTGGATGACGGTGTGGTCCATCCTGTGCTTCGTCTCCACCGCTTTCACGGTCCTGACCTTCCTCCTGGAGCCACACCGGTTCCAGTATCCAGAGCGACCCATCATCTTCCTCTCCATGTGCTACAACGTCTACTCTGTGGCCTTCATCATCCGGTCAGTAGCCGGGGCTGAAAACATCGCCTGCGACCGCGAGCACGGTGAGCTGTACATCATTCAGGAAGGGTTGGAGTCCACTGGCTGCACCATCGTCTTCCTCATCCTCTACTACTTCGGCATGGCCTCCTCTATCTGGTGGGTCATCCTCACGCTCACCTGGTTCTTGGCTGCGGGGAAGAAGTGGGGTCACGAGGCCATCGAAGCCCACAGCAACTACTTCCACATGGCCGCCTGGGGCATCCCTGCTCTGAAGACCATCATCATCCTCACAATGAGGAAAGTAGCTGGGGATGAGCTGACGGGGCTGTGCTACGTGGGGAGCATGGACTCTGGGGCGCTCACAGGCTTCGTCCTCATCCCTCTGTCCTGCTACCTGATCATTGGTACATCCTTCATCCTCACTGGCTTCGTGGCTCTCTTCCACATCCGCAAAGTGATGAAGACGGAGGGCACCAACACGGAGAAGTTGGAGAAACTGATGGTGAAAATAGGCATCTACTCCATCCTCTACACAGTGCCTGCCACCTGTGTCATCGTCTGCTACTTCTACGAGAGGCTCAACATGGACTACTGGAAGCTTCGCGGGCTGCAGATGAAGTGCGGCTCGTTCAACGGACACAACAACGACTGTTCACTGCAGACGTCCGTGCCCACCGTGGCCGTGTTTATGCTGAAGATCTTCATGTCGCTGGTGGTGGGTATCACCAGTGGCGTGTGGGTGTGGAGCTCTAAGACCCTGCAGACCTGGCAGGGCCTGTGCAGCAGGAAGCTGACGGACAGGACTAGTGGTAGGAAACCGTGCAGCAGTGTGAGCTGCAGCAGCACACAATGCCACTACAAATCTCCTGCTGTGGTTCTGCACATGGCAAAGACTGACCTGCACTCAGACAACCCCACACACGTCTGAGACTGAGGTGCAGATGCACACACACACATACACACACACACACACTCACACACATTCACACATCCACTCACACACATATACACTATGCCCTGTGTAAGGAGCTGCTATAAAGACTTTGTCAGAAGATGAGTGGTTGAACTGAACTGTTACTCCTCTGCTGCTGCCAAGGGACACACAGGTACAGGCATCACTATGAGAAGCTATCCATAAACAGTATTCAGTAAATAAAGGGAAATGTTCAGTATTGTAACTCCTATTTTCTGTTCCATAGTGTTCGGTGCAGTAGACATGCCCAGTGTTGCAAAGCAAAAGAAAAAGAAACAAAACTGATGTGGGAGGCATCTTGGGAAATATTAGGCTATTCTCCTCCCTGAAAGTGGCATGATTAACTGTATAAATGTGTATAAATGTTTTATTTATTGTAAATATATTTAATTTAAGTTTACCTTGGCTTTGTTTAGATGCATTTATTAAAGTTTGAAGGTCAAGGGAAATTTTAAGTGCCTTTTATAAGAACTCTGGTTCTGGCCTTTTGGAGGATAATAAATTTGTGGAATTCATGTTCAAGTTCATCGCTGCGTGGTGGTGTTATTGTTGTCATCTCGGTTACATATTCAGTCTTTACCGCCTCATAATGCATATTTATCAATTCAAAGAGTCCTTAACAGTTTGAGATGCATTAGTCACAAATTATTCTTCATTTCAGTTCACTCCCCACCAAATGTGCTGCGTTCCATGCGCATGCTACATCCCAGAGGCGTCCCCAACGCTAATCCTCAAAGAGAATCACTGATGAATAGAGTGACAAAGCGTGGCAAGTATTAATGTTTGCATCACCGTCTTTAAAATGCAGAACCAGTTTGCGGAGGAATATATTTAATTAATGGCTGTTTTAATCCTTCCCCAGAATCACTGTTGTTGCCCTCTCGCTGCTCTATTTGATCCCCATGCAAACACTCAGCACTTTGATCTAAGAGGACAAATCTGAAGTGGATTTCAGCCCTATTGCATGGTTTCACTGACAGCTTTGAGTGCAGCAAAGGCACTCAAAACTGTGGTTATTCATAGAGGAGGTGGATTATAAACTTAAGATTCACATTTATTTGTGCTTTGGGGCTCTTATGTTAAGTTAGGAAACTGTGTCTGATATGAATTAAGAGAATTTTACTTATTCATTTTTGATAAATTCAGCCACATTTCCATGAGCTATTCTATGTGGACACAGAAACAATGTACCATTAATCTTTTTGGTAAAATAATTGCTTTGTGAATCAGAGAAAAACTATTCATAACATTAGTTTTATTAAATAAATGCCCTACATTTGGTCTTGGAGCTAACTTTTCAGTAATAAACTCCCCTTTATTATGCACTAGAGCCACCATGTTCTCACATGGTCTATAAAAGAGTGAAAATAAATAGCTTTTACATTACGGGGCTTTAACAATTTAAGTGCCAATGTAAATTGCAGCCCCACGCTGCAAGTCATTTCACGGCAAAACACAGTGGAAATTACAGTGTTTGACAGTGGAGGAGGTGATTGTTTATTATGTCTGTGCGTAATTGTGTGCTGTGTCACCAGCAGCACATGGCAGTGATACTATGGAAAAACTGTGATGACCAGGAGTGTGTTGTCAGAAGCGTCATTGCATTTGCTGGAACCTCAGAGTGTGAAGGAGGCGTGTGCTCACTGACATACACAGAGGTTAAAAGTTGTTGCTTTGTTTTCATTTTTCCACCATTTACATTCCAGCAGAGTTAAAATAAGGCTCTTGTTGCACAGCTTGTTCCATGCACATGGTAGTGTTAATTTACTGCTCACACACCAGTTTAAATTAAAGTTGCATTATGTTTCTGTAATAAATTAACCACATTTCCACTCTGTGCACTGTTGTGTGGATCTGTGCAACGGTTGAGTTAACTTCAATTACTTATTCCTTCCTTCGTAAGTACAACATTTGGGTTAACTGCTAACATCCACAGCTTTTTTTTTTTTTTCTTAGTTTTTTGTTTTCATTACTCAGCCATTGTAGACGTTGTCCATGGCTTGGCAGGCGAGCGCTGCAAGTCCTGGACTGACACGGCGTGGATCACATTTAACTAATAAAAAAAAGCAATGTTTTCCTTGGAGCACGCTCGTAGCCAGACACTCGGCTGGTGGTGTTTCAGCCACATGTTCCAGTTCATGGGCGCCTGAACGGGGGCGCGTGCTTCCTCCCCAGTTTACACTCCAGTGACATGACCCAGAGAGGCCAAACACTTGCTGTGTGAGACACAAACCAGCTTGTCCCACCTGCGCTAAGCTATACTGATTAGATAGGAAGGAGGTAGCTGCAGAGGGTTGAGGACATGGGGTTGTTGCAGAGGGCACGTTTGTCTTTGGCAGCTACGCTTTGTCTAAACTTTTTTCCCTCTCAGCATTTCTATTCTTCATCTTTTTTTGCCTCCTGTGCATTTTCTTTAATTTTCCAGTTACATGACTGAGACAGGTTTTTACAAAGTACAAAGGTCAACAGAGAGGACCTATTAAAGCAGCTACAGGGTGTCCTGTCGTGTTTCTTTTTCCACAAATATGAATTCTATCACTACATTTCCAGGTCACTGACAGCTATTTTTAGCCTGGCGTTCTCTCTTTCACAGAGGAAAAGAATCACACAGCACAGTACCTCAGATAGAAGCAAGAAAAGAGGTTCATTCCAAAAACAGAGTTTGTTTGAGCTGTGGTTCTTTTGGCGCCAGCAATGTGGCTGCCGGGAACACCTTCCCTACACACACACATGCACACACACACACACACCTGAGGTCTGCAGCGCTGGAACGATGCCAGCCAATCAACTACAAGCTTGTTCTGAGGAAGACCCCACCCCATCTTCCAGTAATGTCCAATTTCAGGAGTAAGTAAGTTTGGTCTCACTCGAAAGATTTAGTTTGGCTGAGTGTCTGCGCTGTTTTTCTTCTCCGCTGGCTCAGGAGGTTAAATAGTGTCAGAGAGTCGGTCGCACTGAGCAGCTCGCTTGTCTGGGCCAAAAGTGAGACTACTCCTAGAAAAGCCAACACTTTTCCTCACAAGTTTCTTACAGAAATATTCCATTGTGTTGACCGTGAGCCTCACAGTGTGTTTATTGAATTTAATCTGAATCTGAACAGCCCTATTTATCCAGGATTTGTGAAATTTGTTTTTTTGTAAAAAGGCGTAAAAACACGTCAGCGGTTATCCCGCGTTTGCTGCTGACACCATGTTTTTGTCTGCTGAGGAGAAATCCCTCCATCTGGTCATGGGTCTGATTAAAGGCGATCATTATGGCATCAATGCACCTCCCTCATAGACTTAAACCCCTGCCCACCCCTGAGGGAAAAAAAAGAGAAAATAAAGCATCCTTCATTACCCTGCCCTCCCTCCTTCTGCAGTCCCTCACCCCCCTTGAGCACTATCCCTTTCCTGTGCTGTTTTGATGTGTAAATGAGTGTATTGAAAACCTGCAGGCCCCCAAAGAGATGCTTTCCATGAAAATGCGGCAGTCAGAGAGCACCAGAGTTCACACAGCTCACCACTCCTCGCAACCGGACTCCGATCAGACACTCAGTACGCCGCTGCTGTCTCGCCTGTTTGAGCAAGACACAAACACACGCACAATATCACAGCCACGCAACCGCACAAGCACATGCTGACTCATATCATTATGCAGACATAAACATTTACATGGTGACCTCTAAAGATGAAACCAAGCCAAACACAAAAATGCACAGGCCGGTTTGAGAATTTGGCATGCGGGCCAATTTTTGTTGAAATGAGAATACAGTGTCAAGTGGCTGAAGTGGCTCAAGAGACACAACAGCTGAAATTTTTCTGCAGCATGTATCACGTCTGTGAAAAGAAAGCGGGGAGACTGAAGGATTAAAAGTCCTCTTTGCACTACAGACGGGACCAGCAGTGTTGTTTGGTGTCTTAAAATCTCAGAAACACTCACAAACAAATGCATAAAAGTTTCCATGCACCTCAAAAGTACTGTCTATCTAATTAAAAGTGTGGCATTTATCAGGAGTTGGTACACAGATACATAAATAAAAACATCCCCGGTCTCTCGTCTTTGAAATAAGGTCATTTATATTGTAATCAAAGAATATCACGCCAGCCAGAATGAGCTCACCTGGCTTTCAACATGAGATGTGAAGACTCAGTAACAGACAGACTTTAAAGGTAACAGACATTTTTTTGTAGACTAGATATAGTCTGTGCTTGATCTGAACTCAAGGATGTAACTTTTCAGCCTCAGTCTCCAGATTTCACCCTTTCATCTTGATCTGAAGCTCTCAAAGACATGAAGAGCTCAAGAAGGAATATCCTTTTGAATTAAAATCAGAATTAATTAAGTATTCATGGAAAGGCACCAAATATAAACTTGGATAATCAAAAACCGATCCCCAAATTAAAATGTGACGAAAACAAACATTGTTGAAAGGTTGCTCACATGCACAGAAATATCAAAGAATAAGTAAGAGGAAGGCGCTTATGTTGGATAGATAGTTTTTTAGCGAGAGGAAAACACCCAAGAAAGATGTTTTCATATTCATTAAAAATGGTCAATAGACAAAATACGTTACAGAGAATCCAGACGAATCAAGTTTGGCATTTGTAATGTACCAGCAGATGCATCACTGGTATTAAAAACACACATTTTAGACATCATGTCATTTGTTTCATAGGCTTACACTTAAAGCAGGATTCTCAAACATGTGGCCCGGGAGCCAAAACCGGCCCGCCAAAAGGTCCAATCCAGCCCCTGGGGATGAATCTGGGAAATGCAAAAATTACGCTGAAGATATTAATAATTAAGAGTGTTGAACTCATTTTAGTTCAGGTTCCACATCCAGACCAATATGATCTAAAGTAAAATAATAATAAAACAGCCTATAAATAGTGACAACTCCATTTTTGCTTTCAAAGAGCAAAACTAGTCCAGTTGAACCTTAAAGAAATACCAAGAACAATGACCGGAGCAAATTGAATGGAAAATTGTTCTTATTTTTGTTCCAAACTCCAAATTTTCAGCAGTATTATACTTATTACTAAATGTTTGTGTAACATTGTGTGTAATGTACATGTACGAGTGATAAGTTTAGGCATAATATTGTTTAAACTGTACTTATTTTTCTTACAAAATCAGATTTTTCATATTTTTTTGTGATAAGATAGTTTCTAAATCTAAATGTTTTCATAATTTAATGTTTTTATGTACTAAAACAAACAGAAGTTGTCATTATTTATAGGTTATGATGCTTTTACTTTACTGGTCTGGGATATTTGAGATCCACTTGGGCTGAATACGCCCCCTGGAAGAAATAAGTTAGACACTCCTGACTTAAAGTTTGCTTACATCTGCATGACTTTTGTTCCTATTGTGTTTAAAGTCACATTGATTTACACATTAGTATAAAGAGATAAGGAAAAAGGAGCAGACAGGTCAAAGCAAGGGCAAATGGGAGCTGTCTGCAACCACTAACAAGGTAAAGGCCATGGAGATTAGAATAAGAACAGAATACAGGAGGTGGAAGTTTCAAGAAAGTTCTCAGCTTTTTGCTTTTTTTTTTTTTTGGTGTTTTTTCATGTTCTTTGATCAATAAGCAGAAGACAGAGAAGTAAAGCTTCCTCATCCCTCTGTACTCATTCCTGTGCTCTGTCTGCCTGTGGCTGAAGGAGAGATGAATCGGTGAACAGAGGGAGGTTCCGCCGCTCGCTCTCGCTCTCTGAAGCCAACAGCATTGCTGTGATCACTGTTAATCTCCTTTGCCACTCTGCTGCCATCTCCTCAAATACATTCATCTCATTTCCAATAGTGTTCTGAGCCTCTTCTTCCTTTCTAATTAGGCACCGTCAAGATTTCAGAAGTCACCCTTTGGTCTTCTGCATCAGCCGAGACCGGCCTTTGAGCGAGGGGGTCAGCGATGGCAAGTATTTGTTTGAGGGTTAAATCACAGCAGGCCTTTCATCATGTTGTTATGTTGCACGATCAGAGGCTTGGGATTATGTAGGTCAGACGTTGGAGAGAGAGAGCGCCCCTTTTGTAGCTGCCATTTTTATTCAGTTGCTAGGCAGCACCCGCTCTAATCTCTTGTACCAAAGAGTCTCTCCCCGGAGAAAAAGAGAGGGAGCAGGAGTTACAAAGGATGAAAAAAAATGTGAAAACAACGTCAACAAAGAACGCAAACCCATGCAAGGACTGCTTTTAGAAGCGCTCTAAAGGAAGGGAGTGGAAAAGGACAGGATGTGGGAGTCTACGCTCGGCCCTGAAACCTGCCCTGGCCCTCCTCTCCGGGTCTGAACATCCTTAAACCCCTGTGGTTTTATTTGAGCCTTTTACTGAATAACGATGAATGATCCACCAATCGCACTGCAACACATTGAAACCAGCAACTCGAATAAACGTTTTCATTACAGATCCAAGGCTGTGTCCTGCTGCAAAACCGGGCCATGAAAACTTAGTCTGGCATTTAAGCCCGGCTTTAAAAATCACTTGAGTCTAACAGATCAAATGAAAAAGTTCAAAATGCTCCCGTGAAGCCCAGGGAGTCGATGAAAGTCATTATTCTGACACAAATTGTCTCTCAACAGGTAACAAAACGGATCAGAACCGCTCAGATCCGGGACTGAGCCGCCTGGCGTGTGCGTCTGCTGTCACACTGCTGCTGCTGCTGCTGCTGCACCCCCATCCTAAATGTGCTCATGTCACGCTCCGCCATCAAAGACTCACCCCTCGGCTCTGTGTTCTG
>JAPTGZ010000006.1:18245138-18262126 GCA_029814645.1 Fowleria isostigma
AGACCACCCTATGTTTTCATCAATTTCTTGTTCATTTTAATGCCTGGTACAACTAAAGGTACATTTGTTTGGACAAAAATAATAACAAAAATATTAGGGATGTCCCAATCAGGTCTTTTTGCACCCGTGTTCGAGTCATTTGATTTTGAACCGATGCAGAGTCCTGATCCAATACTTCTATAACACATAAAAAAAAAATAAAGAGCAAGAAATGGATCCAGGATGTCCCTTATTTTTATTTTATTCATCTTATTTTAACATTTAACCCTTAAACGGAGCACTTTTTAATAGGAAGATATATTAAATAAGAGACATTTAAGATATATTTATCAAATAATTAAATATATAATATTAATTTATAAAAATATTATATAATAACATAATACATAATAAATCAAATAATTATACATAATTATTATAATTTAATATAAGCTGCATCTAAATTATTATATCTTATTAATATAATAAGATAGATGCAGCCTTTTCCCTTGCCACCTCTTGAAATCCCAAGTTTGCATAACTCACACTTGGCAATCACAAGGTTTTCGTCATCCACTTCAAAATACCTCAACACTACAGACATACTCATGCAACTAGCTTCAAGCCGCTTCTGTGTTTTGCCCCGCTTGACGGCATTTAGCCAATAGTGTCATTGTAGCAGAGTGATGTCATGCCGCAGGTGTTGCCGTTTGTGTGTGGAGTAGCTCACTCTGTGCCACCGCGTAACTCCAGGTCTTATAAAAAGTCATGAAAAGAACTGTCCATATATATTTGAGTCCTGATTGGGAGGCAACATCTGATTCCGTTCGAGTCTGCAACCACATGATCAGGCCCAATTTCCAATCATGTGATCGGATTGGGACAACCCTAGAAAATAGCTAACAAGAGTGTAATTTAAGAGCTGATATCTAGCTATTTTCCATCATTTTCTTGATAATACGCAAAAATCACACAAGTTTTTACATACTATTAAGTTCTGAATTATAAAGCACTCCATACCATTTACTGTTCAATTTTCCAATTGTACCTGTCTGACTGGGTGGAGCTATGGGGATCCACCTTCAAAACAATAACTAATCCAATAATTTTACTACAGAAATGAGCCATATGATTCATCCATAAAGTTGATCGTTACGCCCACAGAACTCCACAGTTTCTAAATTCTCATGTTATGAAATTCATTGACTTGTTTTACTGTTCCAAGCCAAACATAAGTCACTCCCAGACTCTGTTCAAAAAAGTTCTTTTTGAAATGTGGAAGCAGGTATGATTTCAGAGGGGTCTGCATGTTTACTGTACAAAAAGCCATTAAATGTATAAAAGTATTTCTGTTATTGGGGCTAAATCATGGAATGACATAAATATACATTTTAAGACGTAAAACTCATTAATGGTTTGGTTTTCAAAACATTATAAAGATATTTGAGAAATACAGGCAGGAATAATATTTGATGTTTTGATTAGTAGAGTAAAACTGATTTTGATTTGAATGTAGGTGAGGCGTATATAAACATTTAGCTTCTGCCTAAGCCTGTTCAGTCTTCAGAATTCAGTCAGTTGACTTACAAATCAGCCTCATTGTTTGTATTTTCTGTATTGTGAATGATGACTGAATAAACCTGAACCGTACATCAATATCTATGGCCTTGTACTGACAAAAACAGTACTTTTAGACGTTCCATATTTTCTTTTCTGTCTGTTTTAGTCACATGATACACACAGGAGTTAGTTCTTGATTGCATAACCATAGTTTTTGATGACTTTTGATGGTCTAATAATTTTTTCCACAACTGTAGTCATCGATCATATTCCATTCAGATCTGAAGAAATTTAAAATGTACAGGTTAAGCAAGATAACTCTAACTGGAGTATTGGATGTTTTTCATAAGAACTAATAAAACAATTTGTGAAGTGAAAAATAAAAACTGGCAGGATTTTAAGCCACTTTAATTTGTTTGGACCCTGACTGCATTTACCTGTTCTGTATCTTTGCCTTCAGTACACTCTCTCTAACTCCCTGAGAATGAAGACTCTCAATCAGTTCGTCCAAGTCAGCTGGATTATCGCATACAAACCTGCGAAAGAGGCAGAATATGAATGAAGAGCATTTTATAGAGTAAAAAGAAAAGTGCAAGAGTAGAAGAGAAAGAGGCGGTTCTCTTACCAGAGGTTTTGTCCTTGCTTGGGAATAGTATTTTCTATGCAGACCTCTGGTGCTGCCCCCTGCTGGGCTCCTTCACTAATAGCACCATCTATGCTCCCATCATCCTTTTCAGCTATTTCAACATAATCAAATAAATCAGTCAGTAATCAGCAGAGACAATCATAATTTTCCAAGTTGTCGCTCTGTACCTAGTAAAAGGTTGTGAGCATATTGGGGAGCAAAAAATACAAAGATCAACTTTTATACTCCGGTGTTATTCTCCGTTTTCCTATGTTTATAATGACTTTGGACAGTACACTGATACAGATTTGTGCATTTTCTTTAAATCCAGATTCATAGAGATGCCTCCTATCTAAAAAAATAAATAAATAAATAAAAAAATCTCATCACTCTACCTTGTGTAGTGGCAGAATCTTGAGTAGTAGCTGAGCCAGTATCTTCATCCTCTTCTACCTCAGTCTCTGGTGTTGGTTTTTGTTCGGGTGGTGGGGTGTAGCTGTAGTCAATGCTCTCATGTACCCAGCCTTTCTCGATATACAGACCAGGAACCACATCAGAGAACAGCCAGTACCTGGACACAAACAGAGACGGATTACGGTTTCAGATCAAGTATATAAAACCATGTCTCAGTTAATACATCATTAGTGCATCTATTAGTGCCCGTGTACAACACTAACCTGTTATGACTTCTGTCTGTTCCCAGTGGGGTCCTGCGCATTACAAGTTTGGCTTTGGTGACACCATCCTGAAAGGCCCTTTCTGCAGCAACCCTTTGTTTACGTGCTCGTTCCTCTTCAGCCTCCTTCTCCATTCGTTCTACAAGGAATTAAATTTTTAAAAAAGTGAGAAATACCAAGTAATGTAATTAACAATCATTTCTCTGGCTTTCATATCTGAAAAGCAAAATTTGACAATCTCCATTTTACAAGTCCAAATTAATGTAATATTTCTTGCCTCATGAAGCCACCTCTAACAGCATACAGCAGTTTAAATCAGAATATAAAGAAATGGTTTTAAAACAATATAGAGATGAAGGGCTATGAAGGTCATGTGGTGTTTTTTCTTAGTTTTCCTTCTAATCTTTCTTTTTTTTTTCCTTTTCTTCTTATGTGTGTTTTGTTCTTTGATTTTCATTTACTTTTTACTTTATTTACTAACACTATTACTTTTTTTTTTTTTTAATTTCTCATTTCGATGCCTATAATCTCTTGTGTTTAATTAGTATTCATTTCTCTTGATTGGGTACATTTGTGTTAAAGTTAGTTTTGGTGTAATAATGAACGTTTACAGTTAATTTCTTTGACATAATTGCAACCATACAAGTTTAAGTAGTGAAACTGGGGTTGGGAGTAAATAAGCTTTGCTTCTTCTAATTCCTGTTTGGGCTAATAGGGTTATATTTTAATAGTGAATTGCCGTATATATTCATGTATTATGCACACATAATATTTACAACCAATGTCTCTATGCATTTTTCTTGATGTATATTTCTCTATGCATACTGTGTAAATTCTATATGTACATTGCGTTTACAACAAATTATATATGTCTGTGTACATATGAAGAAATGTTTCTGAGTATTGTACATGGAGTGCACAAACTCAAAATAAACAATGAAATAAAATGGAAAAAATTCAATGATTTCAAGCCACTGAAAAGTAAGTATTCTTTGATCAGAGTGACCGGCTCCACTCAACAGTTTACCTTTGTTCTGTCTGTCCAACTCCTCTTTCTCCTTCTTGGCTTGCATGGACATCAACCGCCTGCTCTTCACTGAGCTGATCATATCCTCTGGCTCAGGCTCTGCTTTGACTTCATTTTTGTTCTCCTTTTCCTTCTCCTTCTTAGCACCACCTTCTTTTTTCTTTTCTTTGGGTGTGCCACCCTCCTCTTTGACTACGACAATTTAAGGAAAAAAAAAAAAAAAAATCAGTCACAAGAGTCAAAGTCACACAAAACAGAGTGAAATAAATATACTGATAAATCCAAGGATAGAAAAACAATTTATATAGGTCTTGTTGCGTCTAGTCCTACATTACATCTCTCCAATTTTAATTCTCTACTTTAAAGTGAAATGCAGGAAGATACATCAGCAATCAAGAAACTAATGAAGCTCCCAACAAACAAATTAGACCAGACGTTTCTAGTAATTGTTTACCTTTGTCTTCCATCTCTTTGCGCATTTTCCTCTCAGCCCTCTTGCGATCGTTGACCTGTTTGAGCATGGCCAGACGCTCCTTCCACAGCTCAGCAGATCGCTGCTGCATCGCATCAACATGGTCTTCCACCGAGTAGGTCATGAGGATGCGGTGACAAAGTGACACTAGAAGGTTGACCTTCTCCTCTGGACTGAGCTCAAACACTTCAATTGTCTCCAGCTTCTCCAAAAATTCACTTGTAACCACATCATCAAAGCCGCCTATGGTCCCCGAGTCCTCTGAGCCCTGGGCGCTCTCATCACCGTGGGCATCGCACGGACGCAGACACAGCCGTGCAAGCTCTGATGCAGAATGCATGGTGAGAGGGATCTCTGATAAAGGCATATCAAGCTCACTGTAGCCTTCAGCCAGCTCATCCTGTAGCAGCGTCTGCAGGAGAACCACCAGCACACGGTTCAGGTAGAGGAAACCGGATCGGTCCCCAGCCAATGCTTCCATTAGAGCTGTTGCTGTGATGGGATACTGGTCTTCTGGCATTAGCAGCCCTGCGTAGCAGTGGAGGAAGTCCACCACCATAGCTACATCCCCAAAGAGAGTATTTGGAAGCCCTTCAGGCATGTCCACAAGCTTGAATGCTGGCAGGGCCTTGCCACCTTCAATCTCCTGGTCCTCATATCTACGTGACTGTTCACGACGAACAAGCATCTCCTTTTCACGTCTCTCCCTGGCCTTCTCTCGCAGTTTCTGGCGTTTCTTTTCCATCTCTTCCTGCTTTTCTTCTTCGGTCATGGCCGCCCAGCGTCTCTTTTCCTCGAGGCGCTCCCAGCGTTTCTGCACCATGTCCCTGAGCTCCTCCGGCAGGCGACCTCGGTCATCAGAGGACAGTGTCTTGGCAGCCTTAGCAATAAGACCAGAAAGGGAATTCTTTTTGTCTTCCTTGTCCTTGTTCTCTTTATAGTATCGAAGAAGATGGAGAGCCATGGGATGCAATGGTTTTCCGAGTTTTGGCGTTCCAATGCTAGAACTTCTGGCTCTCTTCTTGGGACTTCCAGCAGGAGTGCTCTTAGCCAGATGGAGCAGAGTCATCTGTTTCATCTTAGGACCGGGTTTACCATCTTTTTTAGAAGCTTTAAGGACATTCTTATCCGCAGTCTTTCCAGTTTTCTTTCCCTCTTTTTTGTCTGCTGATTTTTTGCCTGGTTTTGGAGCGGAGGGAGTTGCGCTCTTGCCTTCTCCTTTCTTTGGAGTTCCTGAGTTTTTTACCTTGAGTGGAGAACCATTCATATTTATTTTCTGGAATGAAGACAACATGAAACTATCAAACAAAACTTTTGAATTTTAAGTGAAATTACATATTTTTACTAATTTTTCACGATGTTAAAAACAAAAATTCAGTGGGCTAACCTGCATGTGGCCCCAAATAGTGGGACTGAGTGGCATGCCCAGAGCATCTTTCTTCTTTTTTCTTTTCTTCTCTACCTTCTCATTTCCTGAGTCCTCCCCTGGTGTGTCTTGAGTTTTAAGCTTCTTGCTAGGTCTACCTTCAGATGACAAGCTCTTCCGTTTTGTAGAGGGATTCTCAGCCAAGAACTAAGAAAACACACAAGAGTATAAGATAAGCATAAAAATTGTTCTATTCAGTCAGTGGTTCTCAGTTTTTTCTGTTAGTCCCCCTTTGGACAATAAATCTTCAGGCTCCCCTCAACCCCAACAACATTGCAATAGTGGTGAAATTATAATTTTCATTGATAGAAACATCAATAATGTATCAATACTTTTCGCTTTTACTTGAATAATTTGTTGAGCAAATTTAAAAATAACTTCAATTTTTGTTTGAATAATACAATATACTCAACCAGACTGCTCCCTGAGACAATATTTATACAAATAGGAAGTGCGCAATTATGTACAACTATGACAATAAAGTGACTTTCTTTTAAGAGAACAAACACATTTTGGTAACAAAGATGAACATTTTAACAATATCAGTGGCTGAATTGAGCCCATTTACATTACACATCTCAGAACATTAAAGTACAAACCGTAAAAGCTGTGTAAAAACACAAAAATATACCATTTCTGTTCCGGTCCAATCCTTGAACATTCTCCAAACCTATGCTGAGCATGCTCTTTGTCTAATCTAGTGACAAATCACCATGGCAACCAATTTTTTGTTGTCCGTTCCTAAAATCAGTCCAGGGTGCTCCACAGCTAAAACAATAGTTCCACCATCTACATGATCTAACCTAAAGAAAAGAAAAAAAAACAAAAAAACACCCAGGAGTGATCCCATGGTGCAAGCCTTTGCACCCCCACCCCCCCACCGGGGCCTGCCCCACTACTTAAGAAACACTGTATTAGTAAGTAGTGATAAATATCACCATTTAGAAGTTACCTTGTGTGGATCAAGAAGGAAGTCACTGAATTTGCTGGGTAGGCTGAACTTTTTCACCAGTTCATCCTCAACCACCCAGGGGGCGCTCTCTGCCTTGCTCAACCTCAGAGCATAGTGTCTGATGAAATAGCGCATAATTTCCTTGGTTGGAGGCCGTTCAGTCCTGAAAAGGCTGTCTGCTGGGACATCACTGATCACCTACAATAGAAAGCAGAATGAAAGATAAGTTGTTGGTTTTTATTTTATTTTTTTATTTTTTTGGGGGGGGTATCAGTTGACAATAAAGGCAGCCATAAATGTGTGCACAAAAAAAAAAGAGGATGATTAACTGTCACATGTGCTCCAAGACACAGCAGACTGTTTAGACTAGACAGAAAACTGAAGACCATTTATTAACTTATGGCAATGGAATACAAACCTTATCCTCACTGATGAGCTTCACATCATACTTATGAGGAAGAAATTTTGGCATTGCCCATTTCTTCTTCTCTTCCTTCGAGGCAGTGGGAAGTTTTCTTGGAGATCGCCGAGCCCGGTCACCTGACAGAAAAAAATTAGACTTTTTTTTTAACCAAAATATACAGATAAGTTTAAGTAGGATATCGTTAATCGAAATATATAGAAAGGATTCCCAGTGTTCTTAATTTATATCCCACTTCTGTTTTAGTAAAGAAAAAAAAAAACAATCTAATGAGTTTAATGGATACATTTTTTAACTCTTGTTTGTTAATCCTTTTAATGTTACTTACTCAGACTCTCCCTACGGTTCTCCTCTTCTCGGAGAGGAGGTTCTTTTCGCTGATTCTCCTGGCTGGCGTTCTCCTTGTCACTGGATGGAGAGTCACAGGCGCCCTCAAGCTTTTTCTCTCCTGTCTCACCCTCTGGGTTTTCTAAAGGATGAATTTTAATCACCTTCACTTTTAAACTTTTGTCCTTCCCCACCTGAAAAAAAAAAAATGATCAGAACATTTTACATGACACCACATGAAAGGGTGTGTTATAACACATTCTTAAACTGTTATACCACCGAGAAATGATAATTTGCATTTATACTAATGCAAAACAGTAGAATTTTTAACAGAAATTTTTCATTTAAACACGTTTGACTGATTAAACACATCTAAAGCAAATGGTTGCATAAGAATCACAGTACAGGTCTAAAGTTTTTGGGTTACCACATACAGCTTGATAAGTCAAAGTATTAGTCATTCTGTAACTCTACAATTAAAGAAATTCACACTATATACAGAATAGAAATGTACACTGCTTTAGAAAGTAACAGGTTATACTGACCAGGAAATCGCATTCTTCTCCAACAGCATACTTGGTGAGGACTTCCAACCAGGCCAATTCAACTAGTTTGTCTAAAGACACAGTATTGTGATGGACGATCTCCAGGACTGGCTTCTCAAACCACTGGGGATACTCCTCCTGAAGTCTGCACATATAAATACAGTTTAGTAGGGGAATAAAAAACAACACTACTCTCCTGACACAACTGCTAGCAACTGTGACTGCTGCCACTACAGGGACCCTTTTTTTTTTTTTTTTGACATTTCTTTCACATTGCTGGAGTTTGTTTGCTTTGAATTCAGTTTTTCCTCTGGCTCTGTCAAAAAAAAAGGGGTTGCTGTAATGTTGTTCAGATGTCCATCATTACCATCATGTAGACTATATCCATAGGACGATATAATTTTCACATTTCAGGGTATAGTCATTTAAACTACAAAGCATCAAAAATTGTATGTCAACTTGTATTTTCTTAAATTACTAATAATTGATTTACATAGGATTATAATTGGATTCCTCAGTCATCACAGTCAATGTTCCTTATTACCTCCAACACACCATTCATTACAAGGTATAGGTTGAGAGTATTACATAATAGGGCAACAATAGGATGAAAGCGGCCACTAGGGGACGCAAAGTCTATTGGCTGATATAATTAGAGTTTAAATACAGCTCCTGATCCTGTGTGACTGAGCAGCTGAGCCCTTGTCTTTGTTATGACATCTTCTCTAGTTGCACATACAGCTTGGTAACCCTTTCTCTTTGTGAGTACAGACAGAGCATATATAACAAGCTGGTGGTGAGTGGGTTTAAAGATGCAGTTATTCTAGATTTTACAGTCACTATATTTCCCTCTGTTGTAGGTCGGGATAAGGGAACTTCCAGTAGGCCTTTGCAGATTCAAGGATGACTCAATCACACACCCTCTAAATAGAATGAGAGGAGGAGCACCACATTCACCCAATCATAGCAAAGCAACAAAGCACACGACCTTCACCAGAGGAGCTTAGTTCTTCTGTGATACCACTGAGCTTCTGGCAGACATCCTATCTGTCGTTTCAATGAAACTGCAAGAGCATCTGCATAACCAGCTGGGGTTGGCATATTCAGAGATAATTGACACACAAAGTTTAGCAGCCATCTAAATGCACGCCATCAACTAAACTGTCCTGGTGGTGCAACATAGAGAACTGGCTGTGCAAAGTCTGTTTCTTGCAATCAAAAAATGAAACATTTTTGTTAATATATATATAACAAGCAACTTGAATCTGTTAACACACAGACCTTAAAATGAATACTCACAGTTCAGTGACTTCTTGTTCCTCCTCCCATGCTTCTTTGTGTGTCAGCTGGCTGCTTCCAGTGCTCTTACATGTCCATATATGCTCACTGTACCTCTTCAAACGTGCCTCATACTCACTGTAAATATTTGATCAAGGAAATTAAATATTCACATAAAAGACATATCCATTAATTTAATCATTCACTTGTCACTTAAGATACCTAAATGTTCACACATTACTCCCTAAAGACAGGGGCAGTCTCATCTATGACAAACCCATAGACAGTAAAACCAAACCAAATAATGACGCCCACTTCTGGCAGATTTTCAATTTTTAAAAGTCTGAAATTGACATAGATGGTTAAGTTTCAAATACTATATCTGTTACATAGCCAGACATCCTCGGCATTACACAGTAACGGTCGATAGAAAACACAACATCAACAAAACTATGGGACTGCCACAAGACAAATCCAGCAAACTTCAAACCAAATAGTAAAGCTAGCTGACAGGAGTGCATGTGTCACTGCTGCTGCTGTTGTTGTTTTCGTAATCATGTCAACTACCTATCAATAACATCTAAAGTTTTCACATAAACACCATCTGAACAAGAAGCCAAAGTTGCCCTTTATACATTAACTGAAATACTTAGTTAAACGGTTCAACAGTACGTAGCTATCTGCTGTCACAAAACAAACCATAAGGACAAGTTTGACATTAGCTACAACTAGCTAACTTTATAGACGCTGGTATGCTACCGGCTAACTATTTCACCGAGCAATGGCTCCAACCGGCGCAGGCAGACGACGGGCTTTTGTGACAAAATGGGATACTAACGTTAGCTGCGTGTTAGCAAACCCTGCTAGCATTGATAACTGACAGAGGGCCATAAAAACAGAGAGTGAAAGGGATCCCCCCAGCCGGGTCTATACATTCAAAAAGTACCCGATATTGTTATGTGCCAGATAAACCACTATTATTACGTGTTTAACGTTATAGCCAATATGCTACAACGAGCTGATTAGCTAAGTGCTGTAAACGTTAGCTGGCAAGCATGACATACAATGTAAACTGCCAACTGGCGGAGATCACATAATAGGTCGAAAATGGCAGGGTAGACACAATTATGTAACGCTCGTCCACTCTCTTACACAAGGCATAAGACTGTGAACACAACAATATAGCTAGCTCGTTACACAAACGGAGCTTGCCGGGTGGCTCAACACGTAGAAGCATCAGCAGCATCACGTTAAGGATACTCTTTGTTCCTGAAGGCCTCCTTGGTGTGCTCGATGATGTAGATCTCCTCTCCCGGGCCTGGTGGCTCGGCTAGCGGTTTAGCCAGTGGGTAAGGTTTCCGGCCCAAAAGCGGCGCCATTGTAAATCCACGAATGGCACTGGTACCAACAGAAGAGTTAAACCTCCAAGCAACGAACTAGTGTAGTAATATACAATAATACGGCCCTAGCATGTATCCGAGTGTCCCAAGTGTTACCGCCTAATGATAGCACGTCTCACGTTACCGCCGGCAGGCCCGGCTCTCAACGTGTAGCAGCTAGTTAGCCGACTAGCTCGTAGGCTGGTTTGCTATGTCGTTGCAAAACAATAACAGTGCCGCTTCTCGCCACCTGCCTCATCGCATCCTCGTCCTCTCCTTTGGTGCCGTTGTCACATCGGTTTCATGCAATGCCTGAGATATACGATGTTGCTGGACTTGTTTCTCTGGACAGCTGAGAAACTTTTAGCTTCTCCAGATGGACATGAAAGAGTACAAGCCACCCCGAAATCAAACTCGCGGCAACAGCCAAAGCTCAGTTCAGCGGGTCTGGCGCGGTACAATCCAAGTCTTGTAAACTAGGCCTGTCCTTGCATAAACAATTGTCTTTGTTGCATCTTCGTTGAGCCAGAACGTCCTGGTAGCGGAACACTGCGTTAGTAATTTCTTACTAAAAAAGTAACCTGGTTCAATCAAGAGGTTAATTCCTTGTCGAAATGGCGGGAGTTTCTTAGTCCACCGGCACAATTCCGTAGTACCCTTGGTACGCCGTTTCCCCGGCAGCAACTAGCGTCGTCGGCAATCCCCGCCCCTTGTCGGCATTGATTGGTTCCCTCAGTGAGGCGCCTTCGTCAATTCGATTTAAGTTGGCGTCTGATTGGTTGCTTCTGCTTGTCTTTTGTCAGTGTGGGTCAGCCCGCTTCAAGTGGACCACGCCCCTCGTTGAATATACATCAAATGCTCGAGGTCAGGTGACCACACCGAAGCATGCATGGGCTATTTTATGATACAATCACATTGATATATTCTAGTATTTTTTTGTGTGTCCTAAAAATCGAAATACTGTAGATTGCTCTTTGATTAATGCCCTTGTAGACCCCTTGTCTGTTCTCCCTTTGGAACAAGCTTGAACAATGGACAGCCATAGGCTTGCCTTAGTCATGCATGTAAAGTATTCTACCACATGTAGCCAATGAATTTTATTCTTCAGGGATCAGTGAACTGACACTGACAGTCGCATTTATTGTAGTTTACATAAGCACCTTTAATTATAAACAGGCAAATTATAAATATTAAAAAAGCATTTATTCTTGCATGAGATAAGCTAAACAAACAGCCTGAGAAAGGGCATTATATTTATACATAATGAACCATCTAACCATCGGTCTGCATGAATCTACAATAAACACATTTTCAAAATATCCTGTAAAACTCAAATAAAGATAGGGCGACATGCAAAAGTAAAGTCCAACTGCATAAACATTAAGTCAGAAGCAATTTGTAGCCAGAAACAATCCATTTACAGCATGTGAAGAGAATTACACAGCCTTACAAGAAGAATAAAAATGACTCGTCACAGAAATTGCAGAAATCTTAATCATTTTAAAAGAAATGATTTAGAACAGATTTAACAGTAAGTAGTTAAGTTTGCCATTTGCTGAAATACAATGAGTAATAGTTGCTTAATAAGAGAACCTAAGCATAGCAAATCTGACAAAAACTGAGGACAAAATCAGATTATAAATAAACTATCTCAGAACAGAATTTTCTCCTGTGCAAATCTTCTTTAAAGGAGGAGCACCTGATTCATCCACATCCTCCTGTAAAAGAAGAATGAACACACGTAAGTATTTATATAACACATTTTTGTAATAAAAACTTTACTGTAATTTAACATCACTTTTATATCCCTATTGTCATTTATAATTTATTAATTACGAGGTTATGGTCCTCCTTCATTCTGTTTTCATAAGACACCTGTGTGTCTGGGGCGCTCCGTCTGACAGCTCCTGATGATAGAAGATCCTCCTTGATGAGAGTCGGAGGCTCATCGGCCCCATCCTGTCCAGAATGAACTGGCTCTGCATTCACACAAGGGGTATATTCTTATCAAGATAAGATAAGATAAAATAAGATAAGACAAGATAGTACTTTATAAATAATCATTATAAATAATATTGCTTTTTATCAAGGCAGTTAACAACAATTTAAGAGTATTAGTACATACAAATAAAAAACAATAAATATGAATATTGATAATATGTAATAAATAAAATAAATAAGACTATAAAATAAGATGAAGTAATAAAAGTTAATATTGCACAAAATATTGACCATGATGTTGACATTTAAGGTAAAAGGGCAATGTGTGAACATGACAGTGTTGCTGACATGTTTAGTATTGTGTTCATGTTTCAGGTATCTTAGTGGCCACAGGCAGAAAAGGTCTCCTATGGAGTTCTGTGATGTAACTCAGAAGTCTCAATCTGTGGTAGAATAGAGTGAAATAAAATAGAAACAGTAGTAGTAGTAGTAGTAGTAGTAGTAGTATTGAGGATTTCTTTCAAATAAGTATATGAAATAAATACCCTACTTAAATTGTGTTTTATTTATTTGGTTCTCTGTATTTTGAATGAATACATATGGATACAGTTGTATAAATAAACCTACCATCCACACTTTCCTGGCCCAGCATCGGTGGCTGAGAGTCTTCAGTCCGGAGGCTGGATGAATGTGGAGGGCTGACCTGCTGTGAGCTCGATGTGCTGCTGCTGTTATCCATCTTAGGCTGATAAACGTCTGACAGGAAACTCTGGTTGCTGTTTTCATCTGAAGTTTAAAACAAGAGATATGGTCTATGATTGTGTATTTCAGATGGACTAAATCACAGGTGTTAAACATGCAGCCCAGGAGCCAAAACCGGCCTGTCAAAGGGTCCGATCCGACCCATGGGATGAATTTGTGAAATGCAAAAAATGACACTGAAGATATTAACAATCAAGAATGTTAAAGTCATTTTAGATCAGTTCAACCTAAAGTGGGTCAGACCAGTACAATACTATCATAAACTATGAATAATGAAAACTGCACATTTTTGTCTTTGTTTTTAGTTTTAGTTTAAAAAAAAAAAAGTAAAATTACACAAAAAGGTTTACATTTACGGACTAGCCTTTTACAAAAAAAAACATGTATAACCAGAACAACTATGAACAACCTGAAATGTCTTAAAAGTTGTATATCTAATTGTCTAGTCTAATCTGCCTGTTACTAAATCCTTTGTGTATTTGATCCACTGCGATTTGTTGCTTGTGATGCACACATAAATCATAAACTAAGGCATATTTTTAAAATGGCGATTTAAAAAAAAAAAAAAAATTGTGTTATGTGTAAGTTCATAAATGTCAACCTTTTCATGTCAAAATTTCACTTTTCACTCAAAAACACTGAGAAAATGTATTATTTTTAAGTTCTTATTCTTTTATGTATATTATTTTACTAGTCCTGCCCACTTTACATCATAGTAGACTGTATGTGGCCCCTCAACTAAAATGAGTTTGACATCCCTGACCTAGATGAACATACAGTCATTCAGTATCTTCCCAGCGCAGTGGGTTGATTTTGGAAATTATTAACACAACCCTACACCATTTTAAAACAGTGTATAAACAGAACATTTTGGAGAAATATGCAGATGAAGAAAAATCTGTAACATTAAAGTATCAAAGATGATTTATGACATAGAAACTTATGTTGTCCCAAATACCATTCAAGATTCTTTGAGACGGGGAGAGCGTGACGGTGGTTCCGGAGGTCGCTGAATTTTTGGGTGTACTGAATTAGGGACAGATGTGAAGTCTAGATTGATTTAGGTTGTGGGTGTGAAATTATGGAATGGACGATGATGAATTTGGGCTCTCAGGCAAAGTGTGAAATCGTCATAAATATTAAGAAGTTGTGATAGTTGATAAGATTTGTTGTTGATCTTTGTTATACTGAGAATGCTCAATGTTGTACATATTTAAGGTAAAAAGTGTATCAGGTGAAAAGAATAGGCGCAATATACGCTTTTGCTTCTAGCCTATTCCTTTATGTTTTTGTGTTTATTGTTAAAATTGTACTAAGTGCAACGATTAATGTACAAACCAAAATAAACCATTCATACATTCATTCATTCATTAAGACTCACCAGCAAAATCCAGAAGAGAATTAGTGTTTTCTAAAACCACATCTTTCAGCCCTCTTACATCTCCACCTGTGGATTTGGTACGATATATCTGGTAACAGAAAGGGGATTGTTAAAATCTCAGAAGATAAGCTTGCACAAAAAAATGACCATCAGTGAAGTGGACATGGCAGGGGTCCCCACCTGCTTTGTTTCTGTTACCGGCACCCACTTAAATATGCGCAAGGATGTGTCCCCAACTGTCACCCATTTCTTCTCCCTGGGGATGAAATGAGTTCTTAGGAATTCAAGAGAAAGCTCGGTTGAAGTCTAACAATAAAGCTTTTACATTTGATGGCATTTCTTTGCATGCAGTGAATACCAATGCCTTATTTGTCTATAGTAGAGGTTATAGCTAATCTATATTCTATATTGATCACTTATAAGTATTGTTTACACTTAATGAGCATGTGAAAATAGGTGGAAATGTTGCAGGGGGGTTAATATTTTCATTACAGTGGCTACAGGGCAGCCGTGTAATTACAGCGCGCAGCATGTGAGGCTTTGCTGTAGCCATATTGACAGCTCTCGGCGGAAAAAGTCAGCCGGCCCGCCCCTGCTGTCAAAACTGCCCATTGATTGGTTGGCGGCCCAGTCAATCATCTAACTTTTCCGACTGAAGTTTGTTGAGCGACGCAGCAGATATCAGGCTACGGTCTACTAATACATTTCCCTCCATATTGTCCCCAAGACAGCCTACATACCATTTGCGCACTTTCTCGATTGCCGCCAGCACCTTTTTAATGTCATCTTTAGCTCGACTTCGGGTCTCAGCGCGGCCTGATCGTCCCGACATCTTGATGCTGTTATGATTCATCTACAGATGCATCTGAAAACTTCAAGACCAAGCCCCAGTACTCCGTTACAACCGTAATCTCGCGAGAGTTCAGAGCTTTTTTTTTTTTTTTTTTTTTTCCTTTTTCCTTTTGTACTTCAGCCTCATTGGTATGCTCATACTGTATGTACTGTAATGTACTGGATGTATTTACTCATGTTTTATTAGTATTATTCACAATATTTACATTTATGTATTTATATTAGAACATATTAATGTATTTAATTTGAGATGACAAATATTGATGAATAATATCTATAAATGCTGGGGTGGGAGGAAATAAGTTATACTTCTCACTCCCTTTAGAGCTACTAGCGTTGTATTTTAGTAGTGAATTGCCATATATATTCATGTGTTATGCATATTGTGTATACATAACGTTCACAACCAATGTCTCTATGTATATTTCTCTATGCATATTGTTTGTGTAAAATTCTCTATGTATGTAGTGTTTGCAGCAAATTCTCTATGTATGTCTGTGTACATATAATGAAATGTATATAATAAATATTGTACATGGAGTGCACAAGCTCGAAATAAAAAATAAAATGAAAAATAAATGTTAATCGTAAGAGCCATAGTGTTTGGATTTATAAAAGGCTCACCCAGTAAAATTTAATAATCTGCAAGTCTGGAATGTGTTTTATTTTATTTTTAATTATTTTATACAAAAAGATGAAAACCTGTAGAAATATAAACAAGTGTTTTTTTTTATGCCAAATCAATAAAATAAAGTCAGCTAAATTGTTGTAGTAGGAGTGATTTTTCCTTAATCTGACAATCTTGTTCTCAGTGAAGGTTTGTAACCAATTAATACACAAATTTATCATCATTGCAAGCATTATTACTTTTCATAAAGAGGCGGTTATAGAGGAAATTATTATTAAAAATTTCCTCTCCTTCTTTCTTGTATATCTCTGAAAGTGGAAAACTGCATTACTCCATGTAATAGATTTTAGTTAAGCTTAGTTAAATGTTTAATTTTGATTTCTTTAGTTTCCATGTTTGACCACATGAGGGCGTTCTTGAGCCACATAGTACACACAGGCTCCTCCTGTGCCCCAGAGGATGGCAGTCTGTTGAAATTTTGATTTGTCAATGCAGCAGGAATGCATCTTGGAAGTACATTATATCCTACTTCTTCATATTACAGGTCATACAGTGAGTAGGATCAGTTTACTTTTACCTATTCCACAATAAGGAATCCATGTTACAAGTTTCTAACAGTTAGATAAACCCAAAGACCTTTATGAAATTACTGTCACTGTATTGTCAATCAGTGTATAAACATTAATAGATAGATAGATAGATAGATAGATAGATAGATAGATAGATAGATAGATAGATAGATAGATAGATAGATAG
>JAPTGZ010000006.1:18263731-18273839 GCA_029814645.1 Fowleria isostigma
TTTCTTTCTTTCTTTCTTTCTTTCTTTCTTTCTTTCTTTCTTTCTTTCTTTCTTTCTTTCTTTCTTTTTTCTTTCTTCTTATGTGCGTGTTTTATAGTTTGAATTCATTTACGTTTTACTTTGTTTATTGACATTATGTATGAGATATATTTACTTTTTATTCATTTTGGTGCCTTTCTGTTGTGTTTTATTACTATTAATTTCTCTTGATTGGGTACATTTGTGTCCTGTACATTGTGTTAGTTAGGTGTACTAATGCATGTTAACAGATAATTTCTTTGACTTAATTGTAACCATACATACTTAAATAGTGAAACTTGGGGGTGAGAGTAAATAAGGTTTGCTTCTTCTGACTCCCTTTCGGGCTATTAGGGTTGTATATTAGTGGTAAATTGCTGTATATATTTATATATTATGTATATTGTGTACACTTAATGTTTGCAACCAATGTATCTATTTCTCTATGTGTATTTGCTTATGTAAATTTCTCTTACAGCAAACTATGTAATCTGTGTTCACATAATGACATGTATATTGTGCATGTATGTATAATTAATATTATACACGGAGTGCATGTTTGAAATAAACTATTAACAATATTTAAATGAGGGTTAACTCTGCCGGAATGGACAAAACCGGAAATGCCTGCTCCATATAAGTTAATGATAACACTAGAACCAGTGGAGGTTTTTTTCTAAATATCAAGTTACAAAAATGTTGCCTTTAAGAGTGTAAAACCTACAGCGCTGCATGTACTTAACCCTCTGTTTTGTATGTGGAAAGCGCTAGGTGCTTTTATTTTGTAAAGCAAAAACCGGAAGTGCATTGGGTGTGCATCCGCGGGCTTGACGGTGGAGCCGCTGTGGCTGCTCCTGTCATTGACGGGGCTGGTGAACACAGGCCAAATGATCCAGTGAACGGGGCGACGAGTCCAAGCACAGCATGGACTGCAGCCCGCCATAGTTAGTGCTGCTTCGCTTCATTTTTTTTGTACAGTCCAGCCTGTTTACCAGCGGAAAGTTGCAGTTGTTTTTTTGTTTTTTTTTGCTTTTGTTCGCTGGTGTGTTTACCCTCACAGACGACAATAATGGATCGAGTGAAGAGCTCCATGCAGCAAGTACCCAACGCTATTCCCAAAGTGATCAGACGGACAGGAGGGGCCAACAGCCTGGAGCTGGAGAAGGAAAACTTTGAGAGAGGGCAGGTATGCAGCAGCCGCCGTTATATGAATTAATCATCTACTAAAATATTTTCAGGAAGGCGTGGGATGGAGGTTTGCGCTCCACACTCAGATCCTCTTTGTAAGGTGGGAGGATGGTAGGGTGTTTACTGTCACTAACCATGTTGTGAGGTGTTCATTTAAAGCCTGGCAACATACTTCTGTAATTTTGTATGACACATTTTCACACATAAACACACCAGAAGCATTGTAATTTATATCATATTTATATTGTACATGTGGTGAGATGAATGTTGGACATGTGTGATAGTTGTGCTGATGTCTGTGTGTGATCTGCAGAGATATCAGTGAGTCCACTGAACAACAAAAGAGCTGTTGAAATTTAGGTCAAAGGCCTTTTGAATTGATAACTGTGTTGTGTATCTGCAGGATAAACCAGACATGAAACTCAGTGGAGCTGCCATGCATAAAAGGCTTAGTGTCTGCATCAGGATCAGTGTTGATGGTGTGAATACAGGAGAATACATGGAGATTCATGGACATCACTGCTGAATGCCTTGTGTTGCTGTTTATTTTTAGGTCAGAAGTGCCTCTAAATAATAAGTGTGAGTCTAATAAGAGTGCTCTCCCAGACAGTATGTATATGTAGGTTGCTGTTATGTTGTAGATCTGGCTGCTTCCTGCCTGGTGGTCTCCCCTCCCCTCTCCCCAGACCAGGCACATGGGAGGGGAATGGGGGGGAAAGTAGGTCAGATGAATCCAGGCAGCCAAACTGTCCTGGTAGCACTGAAACATGCTTCTCCCATTTACATTGGCTGCTTAAATTGGACCGTGCAGTCGACACAGAGACAAAATGTGAACAGCCGGGGAACTCTGTGTTTAGATGGTCACGCACAGCTCGGCTCCATCCGTTCCTCCATCCGAGACAGTAACAGCATGGATTAGCAGCAGGGGGAGAGACGCATGTGTGGCTTTATGTGTCCTGAGAGGAGCCTGGTCAGTAGGTCACTGTCAGACTCCTGAGATCACATCTTCTGGAAGTGTGCCGAGGCAAAATGCAGTATCATACATACCTTCACACCATGTGGGATCATTATGATGTTGTGTGAAGCAAAACAAAATGTGGGAAAGCTTTCACTCAAGCTGCCTTATTAAAGCTTTTAATTATGAGTTAAGGCGAGGCACTACAGGTGAATAGGGTACAATTTTTGAAAATACTGCATATCTTCATGAAACTTCCTCAGTTGATTAGGTACACATGTATGAAAAAAAAAAAGTATTACAAGTTTTTGAAATTTGCACGTTTAATTAGACAAATTAGGCATTATCTCATTAAATATGCACACGTTTGCAAAAATTTTTTGGTAGATGGATCTGAACATATGATAAAGCCAGGTACAATGTTATTTTTTTAGTTTGTTTATACTAAAGATGAAAACAAAATGACAGAGAAATTTTAGGATATCTGCTTTCATTACCTAAGAAATTAAAATATACTGCCCATAGCCTTTAAAAAAATAGATTTTTGCTATATTTTTCTGATTAAAATGTCACATAAATTGGGTCAGGAATAATTTATTAACAAATCCCTCTGCAGATGTCCAGAATATTATATATAATATGTGTATAAGTGTAAAAGTTTGGTGTACATAGGTGATACCAGTCATGACAGACTTGAGGAAACACATGAAACTCAGCATGTCGCATTGCAATGCTAACTTTGTGGTAAATTCATGAGAAATTTACTGCTGTAAGTAAAAAAAAAACAAAAACTAATAAAATAAATATATTACTGTATATTTTCAATGTTTTCTTTATTACAGCTTGAAAGAATACACATTGAAGGAGTAAACTAGCCCAAATTCTCAAAATTAATCACTGCATGAAAAATCTGTGTTTTTTCTGCAATGTGTCGCCTTAATTATGAGTTAAGTAACTGAAGCAAAACGTTTTGTACATCCTATCAGCCTGCTGTTTTCATTTGGAAGGATTCTAAATAATCATACAAGATAAAGCATCCACAAGGATGACTCGATGACAGAGTGACACATTCAGCTGGTTTGTTCTTGATGCTGAAGGTGCCAGCATCTCCTCCGCAAAGCAACAATTCTTCTTGTGTTGTTGGTATAGTTCCTAAATGACTGATTAGCATTTGTCACCCAGTAGTCCTGCAGCCCATGCTTTGTTTTTCCTCATGGGTAGATTTTTTTTTTTTTTTTTTTGACTGAGGGGATCTAGAGCGGTGGCAGGCGGTACAGGAATCAATGAATCTGCTCTCTGCTTTACAGGGGATCAGTGGGAGATAATCTCATCTGATCTGTTGTGCTGTAAAGCTGCCTAAATCTGCTGGGTGGCTGGCTTTCACCTTCTATGTAGAAAAGCAACTGTCTGCGTCGCTGTCTCTGTCATTTTCCATTTTCTTCCTGTCAGCTCCAGCCTGTTAAAACACAAAGCACCATTTTTAGTGAAAGTTTCAAGTCTATTTCAGTCAAACTATATGAAGAGTTCTTTTCCAAAATGCTATAAAAGCCACATTTTAAAAAACTGAGTCCATCATGGCATTTTGCTGTGGACTAAATCTATTCTTTGCTCTATCAATGTTTCATTCCAAGTCACAATATATCCTTGTTTAAATGTGCTGCAAGATGCTGAATTTTCCAAAACACTTTAAGTGCCAAATGTCTTTTTAGCCAAAATGCAATATGTCCTCTAGACCAATCAGAATTTGGTGAACGTTATTATTACTATGATTACTTTTTAGAGGTTCAACACTGAATGACTATTAACCTGAATGATTTAAATGTATTGTTAACAATGTTGAATTTTTATTTTATTAGTGGTATTTGTATATTATTTTTAAATTGTTTTGCATTGAAACATAAAATTGAAAATATTTATTTATTTTACTTTTTATGTTTCTATTTATTTTATTTTATTGGAGTCCTTGATGTCATATGTTGCATATTCTCTTGTTTTTTTATTGTTTTTTTTCAGAGAGAAACCTTCAAAATTGATGGACTTATAGCATTTAAAAAAAAAACCTCAATAAACTTTTAATTTATAATCAACGATATTGTTTTTTGATTTAAAAAAATCATTATTTGACATGTTCAGACTGAGCAAACAAACCATTTTAACACAATAAATTGAATATTAATGAAATTTGTGGGTCTAGGTAAAAAGTGTCATTTTCCTGAAAGGTATTAAAACAGATATATAGCGTTTTGGAATAGAGCTCTTCAAATGTAATTATTTAACAGACAAAAACTCAGCAATATTTAGATGTGTATTGCTATCCACATCTGTGAACAGTAGATTAAATACAATACATTCCAAACACATTCCACACGCATCCGGTGCTCAGAGTTGAAGTCACAAGAATATACAATGTTTGCGCTACAGACGGCGGGGTCGCCTACAGACGAACCTAATGCCGATTCTCAGAAGTGCTCTTCTATCTCTGCGTTGAGTTGGGTAAACAACCAGGGCGTGTTCAAAATCCTAGTGTCCATGCAGGGTTATAAAAAGAATGGAAGAGGGCAGCCAGATAGCACACAGCGCTTGTTTTAATGACATGTTTAGCCTCATAATAGCAGCTGAGTCTTTAATTTAGAGTTTAGGGGGATTTAATCTTCGGTGTGTTTGTCTCCAGCGTCATGGCACATTATGGTTGGGGTTTGTATTGTATTCCCGATAGCAGAGGAAGTAAATAACAAGTCTGTACATAACAACACATACTTTATAATCTTATCTTAAGGCTGTCTACTGCCTCCTAGAGTGCAAGCCCATCCCAGAGCTGTCAAAGGCCAGCAGAGGTTTTTCATTTGAAAGCTGGTGGAGGTAGTAATCTTTGGCCCAATATGAACCATAATTAGTGCTTGTGGAAAACTTCTGTGGCACCAGTTCCTCAGCCGGGACATTCAGAGTGAGCCACTGAGTGACACCACATTGTATGTTACATAATTAAAGCTTTAAAATTAGACTCCCTGCCAGCCTCCTCCTTCCTATTTCCCCGTCAACTCAGAGGTCACTCCTGTTTGTATCTAATTTTAACAGGGTTCCTATGCAAGTATGGGAAGTATGGAAAAGTATGGAATTTGATTTTATAAATTTCCAGGTCCAGAAAAGTATGGAACATGAAAACAAATATATGGAAAAATATTAATGTTTCCACTGTTATATTTTCTAAAACATAAAATTATGAATATCTAAAAAAAAGGAAATGGATTGATCTGTTTTTTAAGGTGTTTATTAGTGCAGCTAAAATGTTTGTGTGAGAGCACATACAGTAGACTCCGCATCCTAGTAAACATTTGGGCACATTGACAAATTGAATGTCCAGCCCAGTCTCAAAAGCCATTCTTTTAATATTTGTTTTACTTAACTGTCATTTGTTAAACAATATTATTTTTTATGATGAATGTTATGTCCAGGTGGTTGTAGGCCCCAACAGCAAAAATGCAGGAAAAAACTAAAACAGTAGTGTTTGTCAAGCAGGTTTGTTTTTTAATTAAAGGAAAAAGGATAATGTTGAGTCAGGAGACACCGTGGCTGATGCTGGACCGTCTTGCCATCCAGAGAACCCCCTTGTGAAGACTGGAGAAGCCTTGATATATACACACCCGTCCACCCAGGTGTGGCCAGTTTGCAATTGGGTCATCCACCTCCCAATCAAGGCAGCACCAGGTGGAACCCACTCTGCAACTGGGAGACAACAACCAGCAGTACCAGGAAAATATATGATCAGGGTCATCACATGAAGCATTTGATACAAGTGAGGCAAAGCCTTTTCTAGTCCTTTATTTTAATTTATAATTTGTTAATTTTAGATTTTTTAAATGTATTTCTGTATTAATTGACTTAATTTCTAATTACTTGTTAAACTGTATTTAAATTTTTATGCTGAAGAATGCCAGTTAGGCCCAGTCTTTTGGAATATTCCTTGTGTAACTCCAGGGGTTTAAGAGATAAAGACAGTTCAGTATTTCACCTACTCATGTGCAATTAAAATACAAAAGCCTTACACTGTATTTATCTGGTTTGGTCTTTATTTATTTGTATGAACTACATCACCTAGCTGTAATCTCCTGGAAATTATTTGGTGTCATAATGTCATACATGTTCAGAATAATGAAAACAAGCTAGACTTTCATACATTTCCTGAAGGAAATGTAACCTGTGCTGGATTGGTGGACTTGTGGCAGGGTATGATGTAGAAGCAAGAAATAGTCTGATTTTGGATCTGGATCTCAGACTCATATTTTGATGCTTAAATTGTTGCTGAAACCCCAGAAATGTGAAGTGTGAATTATGAAGAATTCATTTATTCATTTTCTGAACCCACTTTATCCTCACTAGGGTCGCTTGGAGCCTATCCCAGCTACTTAAGGGCGAAGGTGGGGGTACACACCAGTTCATCGCAGAGCTGACATATAGAGACAATAATCACTCACACCTATGGGCAATTTTAGATTAATCAATTAACTTATCAGTGCTTGTCTTTGGATGGTGGGAGGAAACCGGAGTACCTGGAGAAAACCCACGCAGACACAGGGAGAACGTGCAAACTCCACACAGAAAGGTCCCACCCGTTGACTGGTGTTGGAATCGAACCCAGGACCTTCTTGCTGTGAGGCATGAGTGCTGTCTACTGCATTACCATGTCGTTATGAAGAGTTGTTTCTACATTTTCTTACCTAAAACCCAACCCTCTCCACTCTACATTAGAGTGGGGGTAATTTCAGCCAATAGGTTGTAGCCATTCTGTTCCCATTGTATGTGAAGGGGGTTTGGAGCCTCATCTACAACATATCATTATGACGTGTCACACCTTTGGGCCAGGCCATGCATTTGTCGTATTTTTGAATAATTTTAGGATCAATCATGTGGGAATGGTAGCCATTTGAAAATGGTCCAATTCATTTTGGATAGACAAATTTTGCTGTTTATTTGCAACTTTAATGAAATTCATGCATCATAATGTTAATCCAGATAATAGCACATCTTTTGAGACCAGACTGCACATTTTTGCAATAATAAATTTTGATCTATTTCTGTGGGCTGCATTTTTTTGCCAAAGTATTTGTGTAAGTAAGTCATAAATACGACGAACAGTAGTCCCCTGTGCCTTGTATGCAAGCACACGGGAAAATATTAATTCCATAATTTATTTACAGAATGCACATCTATTTACTCAAATGTTACAGGTTATTTAAATTTTTTTACCAAGACATCTGGACATTAGAGTCTGGAAAAAGAATGGAGTTTTGAAATTTCAGATGTGTGTAGGAACCGTGTTTTAAGCATCTACGTTGCGTGACTATGTCCAGTATCTGCAGACCTGTTTAATCAACACCCATCTCCCCCCTCCAGCCTGTGCCCTCCTCAGTGCTGTTGGTGCCCTGGCAGCTGTGGAATTCAGGGGAGGAGTGGGAACGTGGCCCTCGGGCACAAGCGGGACTCGGCAGGGCGGACGTAGACAAGCATTTTTTTAAACCCTCTGTTTCTCATTGAGTTTTTTTTTTTTTGTTGTTGTTGTCGTCTTCTTTGCCTTGTTGTTCTCCCCTTTATCGCTCATTGTCTTGAGTCCTGCCCGCCTTCTTTTACATCCTGCAATTGAAAATGCAGGGAAGTTATGGAGGGATATCCGCGTACATGCAGTACACACACAGACAAGCATGCAAGCATGAAAGGGAGACCATTAAAAGCACTGAGGCAGCAGAACCAGCAGGCGGTGGTTTGTGGCCTCATTGCACTGACTGGCTGAAGAATAATAGAGCTGGGCATGAGTGACAGGTCAGTAAGTGGAACAAAGTGCACAGATGAGTTCCTGGAGGTGTTAACAATAGCTTTGATTTGCAGATTGTTGTGGTGTTTTCTTCCATGTTGGATAGCGGAGTTTAGTTGAAAGTGAGAAAGACAGAGATGAAGTGTTAGCTGTTGTTTCACATGCAGCAGAGGTCAAAAGTCAGCTACGTCGTTGGTGTGAGTGTGTGGTATGCAAATTAGACTGCTTTAAAATGAACAGACCCCACCTGTGTGATGAATGACATTCACCACTGACATGTGATATTTTTACAGATAGTATCGACCATCAGCTCAAGTCAAATACATGTGCAATCACTCGGAAAAAGGATGAAGTGATCACCTTTAAACTTTCTTGTACAGTCAAGTTTTATATTATTCCATAAAGACCCAGCACTACTTTTGTGTCAGTTCCCAAGTGAAGTCTTCTCTATATTTAACCTATTTTAACCCATAAAGACCCAAATAGCCACCATCTACCAAAATTATGTACTGATATGAACTGTTTAATCCCTGTTGATCCACTAATCCATGTAAATAATTGGTGTAAAACACAGTTATTCATCTTTTCATGGTCATCAGATATGAACCATTTGACTGTTCAGAGGCTCTGTAGTTACCATGGGAACACTGTCATCTTTTACAACATCGATTTCCCAGTAAAACCCATGGAGTCGCATCAATGACAGTGGATGGACACACTGGGTTTATGTTCAGTTAATGATAGATTTGCTGATAAAGTCACTTTTTCTTCAGTTTTCTGTGTTTTTGATAAAATAATCCTCAAATTTATTCCAAACTACTATGAACATCTACATGATTAGTAAATTAAATGTTGGAAAATATGATATTCACTGAAAAAAAAACACAATACAGAAAATAATTTTACAATAAATAGCAATAAATAGTAAATAACATGTTGGAAAATACCTGATTTTCACTGAAGAAAACACAAAATATAATATTACAATTAATGAAAATAAACCACTTAAGGACAGTTAAATATAGAGAAAAATTTATTTGGGAACTGCCACAAATGTCACACTGGGTCCTTATGTTTTAAAACAATTTAGACCACATAAGTTGGTGAAATTACACATCATTATGAGGACTGTTTTTTAAATTCATACACAATACCAAAAAGAAAGTGAAATCTCATTCTACTGCTGTTAAAATAAATTCAAAGATCAGTTTGTGATCTTTGTATTACCCATGTCTGTGTCTAAAGTAAGTGTGTAATAACAGCACTGTAAGTGTGTAATAACAGTAAGTGTGTAATAACAGCACTTACTTTAGACACAGACATGGGTAATGGGTTTCAGTCGCACTGAGGCAGGTTCTTTTTGAATAATACAACACAATTTTTTAATCTTGATTTTTTTTTTTTTTTTTGAAAAGTAAAATTTAAAAAATGAAGGCCAAATAAAAGCCAAAAATAAACAACGTCTGCAACACACATATTACATGTGCAGTAAATTATTCAAACAATGCAGATCATGTCTAAAAAGCAGTAAGAAGGAACTTGATAGATTCCAGCCCCATTGCAGTTGTCTGCTTTTATACTTGCTTATTATACTTAATTTTAAGAGAACTCAACTACACATTACCAGTCTCCATCAAACAATGGGAACAATTTTTGCCAATTAAAAACAATAAATATCCAATTATTGTTTGTCTTCTCTGCCTGAGAATGCACAGCTCATCATAAATACATATTATTGATCATTTTAATTCTTTAATACATTTTAAAATGTGTTTAAACAAGTCTGAAATTATTACTAGTATTTAAATATCATGTTTGACTCTTTCCCCCATAAAGACGACATTTGACGACCCTCCCCCTTGTACTTTTAATGATGATTTTTGACACCTTTGTTATTTCACTAAAGACATGATTTGACGACCATTAGAACAGGTTTTGTTTTTTTTAAATGTAACAGATGCTGTGATAGGTGGAAGTGAACACAGCCCATACCAGGACAACCAATAGGATTAAAGAATTACTTTTCTTTACTCCTTTTGTTCCTTTGTAATTTTTTTTTAATTTACTTCTTTATTTTTTTATTTTTTACATTTATTTTTTATTTTTAATTATTTAATTTTTTTAAATTTATTTTTAATTTT
>JAPTGZ010000006.1:18276117-18286978 GCA_029814645.1 Fowleria isostigma
TAGATAGATAGATAGATAGATAGATAGATAGATAGATAGATAGATAGATAGATAGATAGATAATTTTATTGTCTGTTCCAGATAAAAACAGAAATTTGTCTTTTGTCACGGCTGTAAAACAGCTAAAACTCACATTCAGGCATTAATACTAAAACAGTACAGATTAAAAACAGGTAAAAACACATAAAATGACTAAAAACCAGTAAAACAGTAAAAACACCGTGCATAGTTATACTGTAGGTATTAGTTCCTTTCATGTCTGTGATAGTAAGTTTTTATCTCAGTATTTGGGAAAACATTACAGTGCTCTAAAGTCAGTATTTGTGATTTAAATGTGTGTGTTTCTATTTATTAACCTTATGTAATACTTAGTAATTAGTAACACTTGGTAAAAGCTCACAGGATCATGCTCATTACAATGATCTTTTTGTTAAAATAAAAAACCGTATCATCCTACATGAGGGTTACAGAAAAAGTAGGACTTTGTCTTATTATTCCTTTCATAAATACATCTCATATTACAAAAATTTGGCAAAAAACATTTCCTCAGTTTTGGAGCAGCTACCAGCGTCTACAGAGAAGTTTATCAAAATGGTGTATGGGCTGATGTATTACAGACAATTATGAGTCTCCGTTACTAATATATAACACTTAATTACAAATCATATGCCTAGTTTTCACTCAATTAATGCATGTGTCATGATGATTTAATGCATAAATGAATTTAAGATATATAATGAGTTTCTGTTGCTTATAATGAACTAAGGATCAAGTGGTCATGGTGTTATGTGATAACTTCTCCCTCCCTTGATCATTAGTTTAAGAAATGTTAATTCACTGCTATGTGTTGCATTAATATGCAGTGTTTTAAAATGGAAGGCTATAGCGCCCCCAGCAGCAGGATTCAATTTGTCTGCTGAAGCCTTACATTAAATTGAGGTTTAGAAAATATTTTTGTACTAAACTTTGACCACAGACGTTGTGCTCCATATTTTGCAGTGGTTTTCTTGGGAAAGGAAAGTTATAATAAAGACTTGGTTCTAAAAAAATAAATAAAACTGGCCCTGTCATATAAGTGCCCATGATGAAAGATGTACATCATAATGACTTTAATGACAACACAGAATTAACTGAATTTATACTGGTTTCGGTGGATCTGCATGAGACACAGTCGAGATACTTCAGCACAGTGGTTCTCAAACTTTTTACAGTGGAGTACCCCCTGAAGTATGCTTTTTTTTTTAATCCAAGTAGCCCCAACTCTCACTTCAGCATTTTGAACTGAAAAAAATAAGGCAAACCTGTGCCAAAGGTGTTTATATTTTCCAAAATTTGTAGAAAAACAACAGATATTTAACTGTAATTTAGTCAATTTTGTGTGAAAAATATGAACTGGAAAGTACGTAAGGATTAGGGCCACTGGAAAAAAAACAAAAAAAAAAACAAGGTCCAATATATTTTTACAATTATTATTCTGAGAAAAAGTCAGAATTCTGAGATTAAATTTAGAATTCAGACCTTAAAAATAAATTAATTTTAAAAAATTATATATGTATATACATATATATGTATATAATTTCATTATTATTAAATTACTGCTCTGAGAAAAAAGTCAGATTTCACACTTTGATCTCAGAATTGTGACTTTTTTCTCAAAATAATAAAAAAATATATATTGGACCTTAATTTTTTTTTTCCCAGTGGCCCTAATCCTCTTCAGTAATAATAGAAAGTAATTATAAATTGATCATTAATGAGTATAATAAACCTTTCATCAACAAGAAATAATGACTTAATTACTCAAATAAACTCATCTTGAATAATATAAAATACAAATGTTCTTAAAATGTTACCAAAGCTTGAACAACAGGATTGACAATAAAACAAGGAGTGTAATTTTTATGATATAAATCTGCTTATTATGTTTTATATTTCAGCATTAATTCTTATGATATATTTTGTATTCAGTACATAATGACTTATTTAATGTATTTTTCCACAATAAATCAAGTACCCCCTGGGCTTCTTCCAAGTACCCCTGTGGGGGGGTACGTATACCCCCCATTTGAGAACCACTGCTGCAGCACATGTTTTTACATATGCTGTATGTTTGTAAGTTGATTAAAAAGACTTGATGTTTTTCTAATGTTAGGATGTGTAATATCCTCTGTGTGATGTATGATGTGCGCTCTGCAACTCCAACTGACAGAGATGCCGATCAAATTCTGAAAAGCCCCGATCCGACGTAAACATGTGAGGAATCCAGCCGATTTGTTCACACGCCACTTGATGTAAACACTGTGAATTAATATTCCTTAACTGATGATCAAGATAAGTGTGGAGTAATCACATACAGCTACAGTGACTTGATCATGAATTCAAAGAGAACATCTTAGATTCATCACGCATCTCACATTAAATAACGCATGCATCAAATCATCAAGCATTTCTCAAGTGTATGATTTGTGTCCTTATTACAACGTGTCACCAGAGCATAAATTAAAGAAACAGACTCTTCCACATAAACACTGTATTTCCTTGAAGACGCTGCCTCCCGTTGACAGTCTCAGAGAAACCAGATGGGGGCATCAGTTACCTACAGATGCTCGCTTTTCTGCCGTTTCACTCCTTGTGCTTGTTCTTAGAAGCTTCTATTAAAAGCGAACCACATAGATTACATGAACAATCTTCCTCTTAAATATGAGGAACATTTGACCATTGTTGCATGACATGGTTCTTAAAGTACAGTTGTTTTTCGGAGCTGGTCGTGGCTGTGGTTTTATGTTACATGCTTTGGAGTGGTATCACATTGGAAAAGACAGTAAGCAAGCCGAGTTCCCCAATATTTTATTGCAAAAAAAGCTTTTAATCAATCCCAAACACACAGATCTGATAGATTTAACTTTTTTCCTCTATCCTACAGGTCGGGGGTGTGAAAAATGTTTTAGTTTAGGGGTTACATACAGCCCAATTTGATCTGATGTGAGCCGTACTATTAAAATAAAGCACAAAAACTTAGAAATATTACCAACTCCAAATTTTTTTTCTTTGTATTAATGGAAAAAAGTCAAATTACATTGTGAGAAGATACAGTCATGGAACAACATGAAACAATAGGAAATTTGGCTTTAAGCGAGTGGGTTTCATCAATAAAGCCAAAAATGGCACATATTGGGTTTGGAACGATGTGAACACCACATATAATGATGACTTTTTAACAGTATAATGTTAAATATGTGATGTTCTGCCTCTAGATTTCTGAAATATTTGTTACATTCTGACAATAATCAATATTAACATCAGCTCTTTCTGTAACCCCTAAGAACAAAAGTCAGCCTTTAACCTTCAACATTGATTTGATGTTTAGGAATTTTAATATGATAATATTTAAAATCAACACAAATGAGAAGTCCCACAAGCTCTAAGTCTGATGTGTCCTGATTTATTTTTCCATAAAGTGTATTTCGATGTATTTTGTCTAAATAGCAAAATGCAATACATCTTGATCGCTTTTCTAAAATGGGTAAAATTTTGAGGTGTTAAGCCAAAAATGTTCAAGATGTGACAAAACATATTTGTATTTATCATATAAAGGCTGAGTTACATAACAGTTAAGTAATATTTACAGACTTGGAAAAAAAATATTAAACCATCAAAAGTCATGAAAAACAATGGTTATGCAATCAAGTACTAAATCCTGTATGTATTATGTGACTAAAACAGACAGAAAAGAAAACATGGAATGTCTAAAAGCACTGTTTTTATCAGTACAATGCTAGAGCTATTGATGTAAGAACTTATGTGATTTTGGTTATTATCAAGAAAACCATGGAAAATGGATAGAAATCAGCTGTTAAATTAAACTATTATGAGCTATTTTTGTTGTTATCATTATGTTTGTCCAAACAAATGTATCTTTAGTTGTACCAGGCATTAAAATAAACAAGAAATTGAAGAAAACATAGAGTGGTCTAATCATTTTTTTCTGTGACTGTATAAACGATCCTTTCAAAATAAAATGTGACTAACTTTGTATCAGATCGCAAAGGAAATCTGGAGTATTGAACATCACTAATGTGCAACAAAATGAAGTGGAAGTTTGTAAAGTCTTGGGCTCAGTGTGATCTGGTTCACCAAAGAGGGAGAGCAGAGCCTTGATGGTCAAACATCCACTGCACTGTCATAAAAAATTACATTTGTTATTATTTATATGTTTTTGTGCTATTATTGTACTGTTCTGTCTATTTAATATCAAATTGGGTTGTATGTGGCTCCTGAATTGACAGTTAATATCTTTGTAAATTCCTCCCATGAGCCAGATTGGACCTTATGATGGGCAGGTTTTGACTCCTGGGCTATATGTTAAACACCTCTGTCTAGTAGAGGTGTTAGAAAATATCAGTTTTGCAATATATCATGATATTTTATTTCACGACATGAATATCATGATATTTTTTTACACCCTTAGTCATACATGAGATATGCTGATACACAAGAAATCGAGGGGATGAATACTACAACAGTTGTATTGTGATAGTGTGAGTCATGCTTGTAGTTTTTTAAATAACATCCACTATGCATTCTTTTCACACCTAACAGAATATGACCATTTGATCAGGATCTTTAACTGTGATGTCTATAAACCCTTATTTTGTTTATTTTTTATTTTGTGTGTGTGTGCATGTTCTTTGTACTGATAACGCCAGATATTAAAACTTTATTTATCCAAATCCTGCACTTTAAGTTTTTACAGAGGAAAGTTTTGTGATGTAGCATTAAATCCTGTTCTGATTAATTAAAAATGTGTCTAGTATCTGTGCATATTTCTGGCATAATTCAATTGTCCCAGAAAATGATCTTTTTTTAAAAAAAGAAACAAAGCAAATAAAAATCACCTTGTTGACAGTATCATGATATATTGCGATATATGGTATCGTGATCCCAGCATTGTGATTTGTATTGTATTTCCAGATTCATGCCAATACACACCCCTAACTGTGGGTATCATGTGATTAAAATGAACAGTAAAGAAAACATGGAATGTCTAAAAGCACCATTTTTTGTCAGTATCTATCCATTTTTTATGGTTTTCTTGATATCTGCTCTTAAATTAAACTCTTATGAGCTATTTTCATTGTTATCATTATATTTGTCCAAACGTACCTTTAGTTGCACCTCGCATTAAAATGAACAAGTTGAAAAAATAGGGAGGTTTAATAATTGTTTCATGATCAGTATTAGAGCTGCACAACTTATCGTTTGAGCATCACCATCAAAATGTATGTGTGCGCAATAGTCACACTGCAGGTCCAGGCAATGTAGGAGGAAAATGAACTCAACGTGTTCTCATCTAATTTCAAGGATGCCTGACACGTAGTTACTGGTAACCACATTGAAAAATGAGAGATGAACAAGAGTAAACTAGAAAAGCACTTGGAGAGCCGCACACATACACAGCTCAGTGAAGCACAGGTGGCCCCGCCCACTCCCACATGGAGGAGAGACCGTAACTAGCGCCATTCGAACCAAATTAGCTCATTTTAACTGGAGTAAAATGTCCAATTACTCCCAAAATCTAATTGATTGTTCGTTTTGTCATCTCCATCCTGTCCTGAAAATTTTCATCAAAATCCATCTGATAGTTTTTGTGTAAAGTTGCTAACAGACAAACGCTGGCAAAAACATAACCTCTTTGGCAGAGGTAATCACCGAAAATGAAGAAGAAAATAACAGAAAATGAAGAAAATCACTGAAAACAAAGAACAGTATCACCAAAAACAAAGAACAAAATCACAATATATATCGCAGGTTTAAAAAAAAAAATTATCTTGTCAATTTTTTTCCAATATCGTGCATGTGATGTATAGTACCATGATCCCAGTATTGAGATCTGTATGACATCACCAGATCCATGCCAATGCACACCCCTACTGTCCGGGTGTTGTGTGTATTTGTGCTTACTCATCCAAACTGTGGACCACTGAGGACTAATCTTGTCTTCTCATTTCCTCAACGACCCCCTCCATGCATGACCCCCCTACGGTCCCCGGACCCCAGCTTGGGCACCACCGGGCTTTGAGCCGTCCCACTCCGCAGGCTCCATGCTACTATTGTCTAACAGGAGAGCGGGCTATTTGCAAAATAAAGGTAGCCTTGCTGTCGCGGTGTGGGCTGATCCGCAGACGGGGAGGTTCGGAGGTGCGGACGCGGATGTGCGGGTTCGATCGGCGGTAGTTCGTCCTCCACTCAGCCGCTCGTCGGCGCGCGGATGCTGGAAGTCCTCCCCGAGAAGGGCGCACCAGGGCTCGGATAGAAAGGAGAGGGGACGCGGAAGGAAGGAAGGAAGGGAGGAAGAAAGGATAGGGGAGCATTTTAATACCAAATCGGGACACATGTTGAGCTAACGGCCCACTCCACCTCCCCCTTCTCCTCCCAAATGCATTTGTTGCCTCAGTCTCTTTCCCGTTACTAATTACTCCGTGGGATAAAGCCAGCGGATCTGCGGCTCCAAGGACCCACTGCGTTTTCACGGGGACGACCATGGATCTCAGCAAAATTGTAAGTGTTTATCGTGGATCGATTTATTTGCCAGATCGAGGCTTTACATGTTTTCTTTTTTTTTTCTTTTTTTTGTTTTTTTGGAGGTGGGGGTGGTGTCCAAGAAGAAGTCCTGTTGCACAAACGCACACATACACCCAAACGCACCACGGCTGTTTGCGCGAATACACGCAAGTTATGCTCAATGCAAGCACAGACTTGTTGTGTGACGATACTGCAGCTAAATGTGGCCGTGGGAAGTTTGGAGTTTTACTGTTTTTGTTGTGGTGAGGAAGGCATGAAGGTCTGAGCAGACAGTCCTTCTTGGTGGGTTTGCAAACTGGGGCACAGGGTCCTTGAAGGGGTCCCAGGCAAATAAGAAAAAGGCTCAGTTTAGTTCAGGAAACCAGTCAGGATCTGTGTGTTTTTAATGTTGTGATCACAGGGTTGTGTTTGAGGACAGGCTGCAAAAGCATAACACAAACTATCCTCATCTCCTATCAGAGGACATGGGAGGTTTTGTCGCTTTAAATGTGTCTATTTCAAGGACCTAGATGTGAAAATGATGTCCAAGATGTGCTGCTCTGTTGCCCACAGCCTTCTTTTTCACATGACTGGGTTTTCAGCTGATATGTGACATGAATGTGGGTTCCGAATGTGAGTTCCAAATGGCGTTAATGTGTGTTTATGATCTAACTACCATTGCATTACATGAATAATCTAGTTAATCTCATTGTGGTTTTTTTTTTTATTGCACATGTATCTGTTATGCCTTTTATTTTGGCTTCTGCCCGTCGTGCCATGAATGATGTGATAGAGACCCAAAGGCGGGCGAAGTGGCCAAAGTGTACTGAAGCAGGTGCACATAAGCCAAAGCAACAAGACTGGCCTTTCACAGCCTGCATGGATGGATGGGTGTACTTTTAGCCTTTGCACAGATGTGGGGGGAGGGTGGGTGGGTGGGTGATGAAAGCCCACCCCAGAGCCCTCTGTCTCTGTCCAAGACATGAGAAGTTTGTATGGAGGAGATCCTGTAAGAAACAATTCAGGAAATGGAACACTCAAATGTGTCCGGGAAGGTATTCAGAGGCCCCAGATCCAGACAGATTCTGTTGTAACCAAACAGGAAAACCACTATGATCTCTGAAATAAATCTCTGCTGCCTACATGAAGGCAGTCGGGGCACGAAGCACAGACATGGCGTAGGTGTAGTGATGGTAATTCTCTTCCAACACATGTCCATTCATTTTAACATTGCAGATTATTGTGCTGCTGTTGGCAAGTGTTACAGATCTTACAGAACTTCTTCAGGCAGGTTGGATTGTTTGCTTGCCTGCCTTTTTTTTCCCCCTTTCTTTGGGACTGTGTTTTGGTTCTTTGGTGTTAGTGAGACTCAGTGGTATGAAAACAAAATCCAGATAGATGCCAGACTGTCAGCAAGGACACTGTACATTCCCACAGTGTACCGTGGTTACATTGAATTAGTAATGCACAGAGTGTAATGCATTTAAGGAATGTTTTGATGTTATGTTAGCTATTTTTTCATGATAGGTTACAGAAATGATGTTCTTCAGAGAAAAATGTGCAAAGTCTTACATATTTTAATAACGTGTTGGATGGCAAAAGTGTTGGATGACTGTTACAGTATGTAGATGGGTTTCTGTGTATTTATCATTTGTCATGATTCATAAAGTGAAGAAGAAGTGAATGCATTGTGATGTGACAGGGTTTTGTAACTCAAAGACAAACATTTATTTTGAGTAAAGTTCATTTTCTCACCAACTCAAAGTATTTCACATTCTGACCCAATATTATGTCTTGAAAACTATTGCAAAATAGTACTTTTGCTTAATTTTTGTCCATAACTGACCCAGATTTGGTCAAGTTTCACTTCTTGTATTTTGGAAGCGTTTTGTTTCAGACCAGTGTTATATGTAAGTTATTCTGACTGATGTTTATACTAAGGTTTTCCAGTTGCAGTATCATATGACATTTTTAGATCAGTGGCTTACTGTACATGACAGGCTTGAATGATCTGAGGAAAATCTGTAATGTGATTATTTTGCATTGTTTGGATGTTTTAATTAAGATTCAGAAAACTTCATTTGTCTCAAGGAACAATTTAAGGCACATATGAGCAGCATGACTTGAAAAAGGACAGTATGTATAAAAGACAGGGCACTTCTTATAAAAGATTAAAAAAAAAGAATATATATACACCATAAGACCAGTGCAAACATGAAATCAAGGAACTTATTAAAAAAGGAAAAAAGATCTTAAGTAGAAATGTATCATACACATATACACACAAAAACAATGGATGTTTGATTTGTTTGTCATAAATATTAAATATTAACAGTAGTCATGTTTGATTACAACCCTAATATCTATTCTGATTTGTTACACTCTATTATATTTAATAGAAAACTCTAATGTGCTTTCTTAAAGCAAAATGTGAGATTTTTCCTCATTAATTCAATACTGTAACACATTAAATAAATACATGAGTCGGGCTTGTTTCACATTTTTATCATGTCTGATAAACATGGCTGCAGTAGTCAGGATGAATAAGATTATTTTATATACAGTTGGGAAAAAAATTATTAGACCACCCTATGTTTTCTTCAATTCCTTGTTTATTTTAATACCTGGTACAACTAATACATTCCTGGGCCATTTTTTTGGACAAATATAATAATAAAAACAAAAATAGCTCATAAGAGTTTCATTTAAGAGCTGATATCTATCCATTTTCTATGGTTTTCTTGATAATAACCAAAATCACATAAATTCTTACATCAATATCTATGACATTGTACTGACAAAAACGGTGCTTTTATTCATTTTTTCTTTTCTGTCTGTTTTAGTCACATGATACACACAGGACTTAGTACCTGATTGCTTAACCATTGTTTTCGATGACTTTTGATGGTCTAATAATTTTTTCCTCGCCTATACCTGTGTCGTCCATTGACCAGTCAGATGGAGCCCTGAATGCACCGTTAAGCCTCCGTTTATTATTTGGTTTCGGTTTAGTGGCCAGGTCGGTTTGTTGCAAATCATTTTCTCGTTGCAGCCTTGAACTATGTGATCGCATGTCACAGGATTCACTCATGTCACGCAGGTCTAATAGAAACCTCATCCTTTTCTGGATTTATGGATATACACGGTGTTTACTAATATAGACAGAAGAGTCCATTTGTCAGTTCAGAACCTTATTTTATATTTGTGAAATGCTTTCCTCATCTATATATCGGAGCAGGTCAATGTGAGTTTTTTTGTTTTGTTTTTTTCATTTATTCAGAATTGTTTAATGAATCAAATGTCTGGAGCAGTGACCTGTCTAATCCATGAATTAAACACCCACATTTGCATTTACATAAGTTCAGCTGAGTTTTCATAGTAGAAACTGAATAAATAGATTTGATAGTTGCCAGTCACACAGAACAGAATGCGCCGATTACAGTCTGTTTGCTGCAGGAGTCGGACTGTTGTGGGATGTTTTAATTGGTGTCGCATCACTGCATAAGCCATCACCAAATCCTCCAGGAGATCACACCCACACACGGAGTCTGTGAAGTTCACAAATTTTGAGTGTTGGAGCACTTGGTTTTCGGAGCACAGATGTTCCTTTTTATAATGCATTCTCATGACATCACCAGTCTTGCAGGAAGTGGACCAACCCCTTCACACGGGGCTGTAGAAAGCGGTCTTATTATGAGGGTCTGCCATAAACCTGCCGTGGGGGGTGGAGGCCTTAGAGTTTAATTACGCCGCAGCTCATCCTTCAGTAGATGTGCGTGTCTGTGAGCGTCTTTAACCAGCTGCTGCCCTCCACCTCTGCCCTCAGGAACAGAAGCCCGGTGTTCTGAAGTCACACACCCTAAGCATCCTGAAGCTCTGTGTTTTTATGCTTCTTAATGGGCTCTGAGGAGATGTGATCGTCCCTCTGGGTTTATGTACATCATCACCCAATGCCCTGTTGCAATTGGCTGGAAGCAGCACAGGGATTTCTGTAGAAAACAAACTCCCAGTTCCATTCTGAAGAGTTCGTACATGACTGATAGGGCTGCATGACATTGGCAAAACTTGTGATATGGGTGTACAACATTGGGATAATGATAATATTATTATGTTTCTTTTCACCTAAAGAAAAAAACAATTTTATCTACTTAGAAAAAGGTTCCTTAACTCTTTCCCCCTTGGACGCCTACTAGGAACAGCACATACAGGCGGTCCTCAGGTTACAAACGAGTTCCGTTCCTACGCAGGCGGCGTAACCCGAATTAAGTCGGATTTTACCCTTAAATTCCCCCACCGGCTT
>JAPTGZ010000006.1:18311982-18322076 GCA_029814645.1 Fowleria isostigma
AGAAAGAAAGAAAGAAAGAAAGAAAGAAAGAAAGAAAGAAAGAAAGAAAGAAAGAAAGAAAGAAAGAAAGAAAGATGATTTTGCCTGGTTTGTCTCCATATTGAAGTACCACAGATTAATTTGATATTATTATTGTGGAGACAAAGTATTTTTTTAAACAATGTTTTTGATTTATGAAACATAGAAAAAACAAAATAAAACACTTCCCACCTACTTCATGTATGGTAAGGCCTATCATAAAAAACATATCACTGGAAAGAGCATGTCTAATTTGCAAAATACAAAGTGGGTTAAAGCCCCAATATGTCAAAATCTAATGAAGACATGCAGCAGAAATTTTGTGTGTTTACTTGGATTAAAAACATTATTTTCCTGCAGCAGACTAGAGATGGTCATTTGGAAACTGTGATTTGAGATTGAATTAAAGAGAATAAAACCAGAATCAGGAACAGACTGTGATAGGAGTGTGTTTTAATCTATTAATAACGTATTAGTTGGCGCTCTGTAGTTCACACTTCAATATAAAATCGTAGCTTGTCTTCAGTCGGCGCTGCCTTTATCTGTGTTCTTTAACCAGAAAACATGAAGGATGACAAAAGGACAGCTTTGATCATTCCTCTGCTCTTTTCTCTTTATTCCCGTCCTCTCTCCCCCAGGGTCACCTGAGTGAAGGCTATGGGAAGCTGTGCAGCATCTACCTCAAACTGCTCATCACCAAAATGGAGTTTCACATCAAAGTGAGTCAGCCTGGCCTATAAAACCCAGCGCCAGCCTCCCTCGTCACTCATTATCTTTGTCTCAGACTCTCTTTTTAGTGTCAGCCGGTCTCTGTGGGGGAACAGGCTTCATAGGAGATTCTGGCTTTTACATTAATGGCCTCTCGCGAATCTGTAATGTAGCCTTTCTAGGAGATGAGCGGAGTGGTGCAGGGAGCGGAATGTGACGTGGAGGTTATCAGAATGATATGCGTTGAGCTACTACAAGGCTGAATGTTAAAACTTACCCAGGTGTGAGAATTATCTGTGATGTTTGAGAAAATTAGCATTAACGGTTAATAATCCGACAATTTGACAGAGGGACTTTTGATCAACGTTTAGCTCGGCTCTTGCTCTTTCTGTCGTCATGGCAGCGTGTTTTGTGTGTCAGAATGTAGTTTGATCTTCACGCCTCATACACCATTTAATGTTACTCGAAGGGTAGAAGTACTACAGTCTTTCATCACCCACGGGTGCTTTGATAAAGGTCAGTTAATCATCACTCAGCTCCTGTAAATGCAGTGTCACGTTAACTTTTAACCAACAGTTTTAACGTTTACTTATTTACTACCGATTATACAGTCACGGAAAAAATTATTAGACCATCAAAACTCATCAAAAACAATGTTATATAATCAAGTACTTAGTCCTGGGTGTATCATGTGACTAAAAATGATATATAGTTTTTGCATTATATTGGGCCTTTTTGGCAACTTTTTGCTCACATTAACTTTAGATACAATTTTTTTTTACTAGTAAATTTGAAATTATAGATAATTTCAGGTATTTTTTTTTTTTTTTACATCAAACCTTTTACAGCCTTTTTATTTCCTTTGAATTGCATCATAATTTCAATACTTTTCAATTTTTAACCTATTAACAATATACAGTCATGGAAAAAAAATTTTTGGCCATCAAAAGTCATTAAAGGTAATTGTTATACAATCAAGTACTAACTTCTGTGTGTATCATGTGACTAAAACAGACAGAAAAAACATGGAATGTCTAAAAGCACTTTTTTAAGTTTCCTTGAAAATGGATAGATATCAGCTCTTACGTAAAACTCTTATGGGCTATTTTTGTTGTTATCATTATATTTGTCCAAACAAATGTACCTTTAGTAATCAAAACAAATCAAAGTTTATTTATATAGCACTTTACAACAACATAAAATAAGACCAAAGTGCTTTACATCAAGATAGAATTGAAATACACAATAAAAACACAATGCAAATGTTTAAAATAATAAAACAAACACATAGGCATTAAAGACAACCTGATTAAAACCCTAAAAGTGCCTTAGTGCAAATGGTTAAAAGCCAGTCTAAACATATGAGTCTTTAACCTGGACTTAAATAGCGACAGGTCATTGAGAACCCGCAGGTCGGGGGCAGTGAATTCCACAGTCTAGGGGCAACCGCAAAAGAGCAATCACCAGGTTGTACCAGGTATTAAAGTAATCAAGAAATTAAAGAAAAACAAGGGTGGTCTAATAATTTTTTCCTGACTGTATAATGCACTGGAACATGTTTGTATGGTGTAAACCAATCAGTGATGGTGCAGGTTTGTCTAAATCCGGCTGGTTTGATACAAGGCCAATATGTTGTTTTGACTGGATTCAGTGTTAAGTTTAGTTTTTAGTTAAGATTTGCTCATAGGCTTATGTTTAATATGCCATTTATTTTTGGCATAAATTAAAGCTGCAAGAATCAAAATGACAGTAGAAAAATGCCAGAATTTAAAATGCATAGCTTTCATCTGCAGCTTTCTCCTCTCAGTCCAAATCAATAGGCTAAATCAGAGCTGTCAAGGAACACATTCAGCCCAATGTGATCTGCAGTGGGCCGGACTAGTAACATAATAACAGTAAAAAAAGTTAAAGGACATTATGAAAGTGTCTTTGAAAATGTGAAAACTATGAACAACATGAAATGTCTTAAGAAAAATAAGGTAAATTTTTATGATATTATGGTTCAGTTTATTATTTATATGTGTGCATTATAACTCTCAGATCAGAGTGGATCTACAAATACATAAAACATTTAGTAACAGACAGAAAATAGTTAAAATTACTCTTAATTCTCATAAGATATTTCCGGTTGTTCATATTTGTTCTAATAATTCACATTTTGTGTGAAAGTATAGTTTGTAAATGTCTAAATTTTTTATGTAATTTTACTCTTTTACTGAAAAACAAAGAGAAAAACTTCGGATGTGTCATTATTTATTGGTTATCATGATCATATTTTATTAGAATGTTCCTCTTTAGATGATATTGGTTTTTATGTGAAACCTGAACTTAGAAGATTTAACACCATTGAGTCTTAATGTCTTCAGTGTAATTTTTAGATGTTAGAAATGCATCCTTTGGGCCAGATTGGACCCTTTGGTGGGCCGGTTTTGGCCCACGGGCCTTATGTTTAACACCTGTGGACTAAATTTAAATACAGATGCAGGTTCATGGCAGAAAGTGAAACGATTCCTCCACACTTCCTTATATCACCTAGGTCAGTGTTTCTTAACCCTGGTTCTCCCCAGTGTCCTGCATGTCTGAGATATTTCGCTCTACCTTTTTGAATTAAGGATCAGCTCCTCACTACGCTCTGCAGAAGCCTGATAACAACCGTCAGGTGTGCTGGAGGAAGGACATATCTGAAACATGCAGGACACTGGCCTCGAGGAGCAGGGTTAAGAAACACTGACCCAGGTTACATCTGACAGAATCTAATTAGTGATTAATAATTACAACTGTCAATTATGGATTTGATCCATTAACCTCACTGACAATGTCTATGATTAACTAAAAATCTGCATCACAGAGTAGATCCTCTGCAGCTTTTTTTTTTTTTTTTTAACTGAGTTTTAATGTAGTTTTGCTCATACGTACATACATATATGGCATTTAATACATGAACATATCCAATCAAACATCACTATAGAGCATATATGAAGAAATAGGGATATTTGCAGTAGAAATTGATTCCAATTAGTCACAAATAAAATATGAATAACAAAATTGAAACCAAAATTGCAAAGAAAATAAGAGAATAAACAAATAAAAAAAAAAACATGTAACTGACCACTTCTGAATGGTTTTTGCATTAAAAGGTTAATCTCCATCTCTTTGTAAATAACTGTCCCAGAATTCTACATACATGTGTAATTTGCTCCATCTAATAGATTTCCCTCACTTTCCCAATCCAAATACTATATATGGGGGGTTTCAGGTCACAACCACTTGATAGTGATGCATTTAATGGCCATTAGTAAAATTTGGAAAAGGCATTTTTGGTTGTTTGCATTTAAACTTTGTGGGATTACACCTCAAATAGCAAACTTTAATTCTTTAGAAAACTTGTGCAGCTTTTTACAGATTTTTATGCCCAGTGAGGCTTAAAAACCATTAAGCACTGGAACTTTATTCATGTGAACTGTTTATTCTCTAGGCTAGCTTTTCACATCATAAGATTTTAGTCTAAACGTTCTTTACTCTTTACATACATTTAACCTATAAGGACCCAGAGTGACATATGTGTCACTTCCCAAACAAATATTTCTCTATATTTAACCATTCTTAAGTGGTTTATTGCTATTTATTGTAATATTATCATCTGTATTTTTTGTTTTTTTCAGTGACATTTAATTTACTTATCATGTAGATGTTCATAAAACTTGAGTGTAAAATTGAGGATTATTTTATCAAAAACACAGAAAACTGAAGAAAAAGTGACTTCTTCAGCAAAATCGATCATTAATTGAATATAAACCCAGTGTGTCCATCCACTGTTATTGATCCAACTCCATGGGTTTTACTGGTGAATCAGTGTTGTAGAATATGCCGGTGTTTCCACAGTAACTATGGAGCCTCTGAACGTCCAAATGGGCCATATTTGATGACCGTGAAAAGATGAATAACTGTATTTTACACCAATTTGTTGACATGTATTAATGAATCAACAGGGATTAAACAGTTTATATCAGTAGATGGTGGATGTTTGGGTCTTTAGGAACTGACACAAAAGTAGTGCTGGGTCTTTATGGGTTGAATTAAAACAAATATTTTAATTATGTTATTTTTGTTGAATTCTACAATTACATTCATCATTTTGCATAAGCATGCGTACCTAAAAACTTATTTCTAGGAAAGTTTGATTAAAAATGGTTGCTATTAATAAAATGTTTGTCTCGTTTTCATTTGTTTATGAACAGATTTTTATATAGTTTCATCATCAAATAAAACTTTCTATTTAGTTTTCACCTGGATGTCATCAGGGAAAGAATATAATTGACAAAAACCAAACAATGTTATCCCTGGCTGGTTTCATTTGTTGTGAGTTTATGCAATGATAAACAGTTATTACTCTGTTTGTGGCTGAGTCGTCACGTCCTGCCTGTAAATAATGAACCTCCAGCTTATTCGTTCTGATAGTGTCGTCCTCATCATCCTGTCCTCTTGTCCTTCAGAACCCACGTTTCCCTGGCAACCTGCAGATGTCAAACAGACAGCTCGACGAGGCCGGAGAGAATGATGTTAACAACTTGTGAGTGTGCTGTATTGTTCGTCAGCTGCTGTCGTCAGTATTATGGTGTTGGTTTTACAGGGCCGCGATGTCGGTCTCCCACAGGGTCCAGATTGTAATCAGTGTCACAGTGAAATAAAATGAAGCGGAATGGACACTTTTATCATGACGCGCTAGGGACGATATTCACACAAGACTGTTGTGATAATTTAAGCCTGGACAATATTCAAAGAAGGAACACATTTATGTATTTGAATTAGCATAAAGTATTAAAATGCTGTCCTCTTATCAGCGCATTGCAGAGATATAAAATAGTTGTTCACATTATTAGAGTTGACCTCTTGAAAAACCATCAGTGCATCAAACAGCCGGCATTTTTACAGATAACCTTCAGTGACTTTCCTTCTTGGTGGAACGTGTCTGTAATTGTTATTACCAACTGTAGTCATAAAGTCTGCTTCAAAAAAATGTATGTTGGCTCAAGAATCAATCCTCAAAGCAGGCCCTACTTGTGTTATTCTGGTATTTTGAGTCAAGGGAATTCACATGTTTGTTCATGACATTTCACATTTACTGTTTGAACGGTTACAGAGTGAACTAGAGCTCATGTACTGCTGCATTTATTTAGTATAATTCAATAACCTGTTGAGATTCTTAGCTTTTTCATAATATCTTAACATTTTGAGATGCCTTTATATTGTTTGCCAATGGATCTATAATCTTTGATGTCTCCTCATTACAAGCTGTGATGTTGATCATGTAGGGACAGCATTGTTTGTCTGCGTTTTAGTCCAACAGCCCAAAATATCTGCTGGACTATTGGTATCAGTTGTCCTCCATTCGTCCGTCCGTCATCCATAAACAATTTTTCAAGAATCTTCTTCTCCAAAACTGTCCCCCAGAATGACTTGATATTTCATATATTATAGCAAAGGTTCCTTGGGGCAAGCTCAATTAAGTTTGTTCAAAGACATGAGAAATATTGATTTCTGAAAAATTTTTTAATGAATTTTTGAAATTTTACAAATCCCCATTGGTTTATAATGGGACACATTTCAAAGTGCTATAATTTCAAAACATTTGAAGATATTGATATAATTATTGGCTATAGATAGGAAGTTACATATGGATTTTCATTTGGTGCCATGACCTTTGACCTTGAGTGGCCTTAAAAGGTCAAACCCAAGGTCATCTATGTCCAGATTTCTACAAACTTCTTCTCCAAAACTGTCAACCAGGATTAATTAAAATTCATAGCAGAGGTTCCTTGGAGCAAGATCTACCAAGTTTGTTCAAAGAATGGAGAAACATTGATGTTTGAATTTTTGATGAATTTTTTTATGAAAAAAAAATCCCCAAAGGTTTATTATGGAAACATTGCAAAGAGCTAAAGCTTCAAAACAATTGAAGATACGGATATAATAATGGATACTATTGGTAGCAGTGATGTGCGCATGGTGGGCGGTCACCCCCCTCAAGGCCCAATTGTTAAAAAATGCATGCTGAAGTGCCCTCTTGGGAGCCAAAATGCAATACAAAATGTCCCGTTGGGGGCCAAAACATGTGCTCAAGTGCCTCTTGGGAGCCAGAATGTGCTTTAAAGTGTCCTTTTAGGAGCCAAAACACATTCTAAAGTGTCCTCTTGGGAGCCAATATGTGCCATAGTGTCCTCCAGGGATGCCAAAACAAGCTGTATGTGCCCTTTTTTTTTTCACCCTCCCGCCCTTCAAAAAGTCTGTGCTCACCACTGATTGGTAATAGATATTAAGTCACATATGGGCTTTCATTTGGTGCCATGACCTTTGACCTTGAAAGGTTAAAAGCATGTCAATGAATGTGTTTAAATGTGTCATTGGACTATAGGAGCCTTGGGGCTATTTTTTGTATTTTGAGATGGAAACAGTATTGTAAATTGGAAGAATAATAATGAAAATGCCTTTAATAGTTTCTTATCCAGGTTATAGACCATTTTACTGTTTTACTGCAAGCATGGACTATATCAAGTGTACTATTTAATCTTTTAATTTGCCAAACAAAAGACAAGTTAAGGAAGGAAAACAAAGAAAATGTTGCAGCTTCTAATTAGTATGAATGATAAAGAAAGAAGCAGGAACACTTCCATCTGCAACTGAAAATCATAAGACAGGCCTGAAAATCTGCATGAACTGAAACAATATACTCTTTGTACTCTTGAAAACTAACCCCTGTGTGCTTGATTAAAGTGTGTAAATGTAATATGTCTGTGTTTGTGTGTCTTCTCTGTCCTCCACAGCTTCCAGTTAACAGTAGAGATGTTTGACTACCTAGAGTGTGAGCTCAACCTCTTCCTCGGTGGTGAGTTATTCTGGTGTTTATTTCTAGGTGAACAGCTGCACAGTTTGATCTCTGTGGCCGTGCATGACGTAACACAAACACACGCCGACCCTTAAAATGCTTCCACGGTTCAACAGACAGGAAGACACACACCGATTGAGAAGTACCTTTGTGTAATGGGACACAGATATAGGCGCTTACGTTATTGACATTATCACCAGAGCTCCTCCTCGTCTGACTCAGCCGGCTCTAAGGCTGTTAGTGGTTCATGCCCAGGCCCCGTTGTTGTCTGGGTGAGTCATCCTCAGTTAATGTTTCTTAAAGTATTGTCCAGACTAAAAATAGAAGGCCAGGATGTGACCAGGAACTCAGGAGAGAAATGCTGGAAAAAAACTGCACTCTCTCATTCATAAATGAACAGGAGGAAATTACATCCCACTTTCTGCCCCCCTCATTCTGCACCCAGATGAGGACGTTATCTTCTATCTGGAGAGAAATGTAGAATTTATCACAGGACTTGTAGAGGCCAAATTCATAGTTTTATCTTAATATTGTCTGGGTAAAATAGAAAAACATTTGAAGTATTGGTAAGATAAGGGACAAGATGGCAAATTCACTATGGTTAGCAAAAGCCCAGTCGAATGCTAGGTTTTAGTTGTAGCGATAAAATGCAGAGACTGAATTGTACTACCTGGATAATAAGGTGAATTAACCTAAAAGGCTGAGGCATAACTAATCCATTTTGCCCGCTTTTGATAAATGCATCTGCCTTTCCTTTGCACAGATATTCTACCTCAGATAAATCCAGTCTTCTACTCAAATATACTTATTTTTTAGCCAGGTTTTAGTGACTTTTTACAAACACCAATACTATTCTTACATTTATCACCCTTATTCTCTTCAAGTTTCTCTAGATCAGCCAGATACAGAAGAAGATTAGGGCAACTGGAGGGGAAAACATATTAAGGTCCAATATTTTTATATTTTATTATTATTTTATGAGAAATAAAGTCAGAATTTTGTGATTAATCTCAGGATTCGGACTTTTTTCCTCAGTCCATAGTCAATCCGTTGTTTTGTTACATTGTACTACCTACTGATTTTTAAAAAATGATTATTATAACCTTTATTTAACCTGGAAGAAGCTCAGTTTTCAAAAGTGTCCTGGCCAAGACAGCAGCAGCAGAAGTTACATAAAATAGAAATCACACCCATACATTCACATTAAAAATATATATAAAAAACAGATAAAACACAATAAAAGTCAGTACCAAAACATACGTAAAACACTCAATAAGAACAGAGATATAAAACATTACCATTATTTTAAGTTGCTAAAAGTATAACAACAATGTTCCTTAAAAGCATCTGAAAGCACAACCCAATTCAGTCAAGTAGAAAAACATGGACATCCAGACTTATCCTTTTCCCATTCATTCATTCATTCAGTGACTTTGAATGGGTTTAAAGAGACCAGTTCCTTTAGTCTGATCTCCTTCTGTAGGCCGTTCAGGCAGACATTGAAATGATTCAGACTAGAAACAAATGGCCCAGGGTTTAACAGGTTAATATGGTGGCAATGTTTTTGAGGCTGTGTCACTGTGATCTGATATTTCAGTCTTATATTAAAAAAAAAAAAACCTCATCACATTAGTGTCTGTGCTGATCGAGGACCTAAAAGCCCCGTCGGCTTCCTCCTGTGGTCTGGTGTATTTTAAATGCATCACGTCATCTGGGGTTAAAGAGGCCAGGCCTGAGGTGTCTGTCAATGTGTGTGTGTGTGTGTGTGTGTGTGTGTGTATGTACTGTATATACATGTGTGTGTGTTTGTGTTTTGTGACGGTGCAGGAAACCACACCTCAAAGGTTTTTCAGGCCAGGCTTCGGGGACAGTGTGAAACAGGGTGGCAGTGAAATGAAAGAATGGTGTAATGATGGAGTCGGACAATCCTGTTACTGTTCAGGTTGCTGCTCCCCCGTTTCCTGCCTTGTTTTTTTAAAAAAGCAATTGAGTCGTGTGCTGCTTTCAAACACTTTATTAGTTTTAGTGGCTGAGACGCTTAAGAAAGAAGAAAGCAGTTTATTGATTTATGAAAAATGAATGATTGATGAGCTTTGAGCAGGATTTCCCCTCTGTTTTTGCATTAATAATAGCTGCTGGGTTTGTGTGGCTCCTGCTGTGTGTGTGTGTGTGTATCATTGATTTGGCGACCGTATCGATCTGGTGTGTGTCTTTGTGTGCCAGTGTTCAGCTCTCTAGACATGTCTCGGTCGGTGTCGGTGACAGCGGCGGGCCAGTGTCGTCTTGCTCCACTCATCCAAGTCATCCTGGACTCCAGCCACCTGTACGACTACACCGTCAAGCTGTTGTTTAAGCTGCACTCCTGTAAGTGACTCCGCTGTTGGTGCATCTACACTATTACAGGCTCAGTCAAAAAAAAAAAAAAAAATAGGACACAGCAAAGGTTGATCAGCAACTTTTTGGCCACGTACCGTCCAATCCCAAT
>JAPTGZ010000006.1:18372840-18392827 GCA_029814645.1 Fowleria isostigma
TTTCTCAAATGTTGGTACTAGTACCCCCAGGAGTACTTGGAAGAAGCCCAGGGGGTACTCGAAATTTGTCTGGAAAAATACAGTAAATAAATCATCATATACCAAATACAAAATAAAAATGCTGAAATATAAAACATAATAAATACATTCATATAATTGTTTTATTGTCAATTATGTTGTTTAAGCTTTGATAACATTTTAAGAACATTTTTATTTTATATTATTCAAAATTACTTTATTTGAGTAATTAAGTCATTATGTTTTTGTTGATGAAAGGTTCATATATTAATTAATGACCAATTTATTTATTTTTCATTTCAACAAAAGAGGGCACTTTTCAGTTCATATTTACAGGCAAAATTTACTTATAAAAATTTGTTATTTTCAGTATATTACAGTTAAATATATGTTGTTTGTTTACAAAGTCCACAATAATAACAAATGCCGCTATTTTGTCTTGTGTAGTTCTGTAATTTCTTTGTATTTTTGTAAATGCACCAAAACGTTGGTTTATTCTCGACATATTCAGTACAATCTAACCCCAAAGAGCTTCTGAAACATTCACCGCTTTGAAATGACACATATAAGGATATCTTTTGGCTCCAGACAGTTTTGTTTTCTATTTCTCTCCTAATATAACTCTTAAGATAGAAAAGTTTGCTGACCCATTAACTAAATGTTCACTTTCTGCCTAATACACAGTATAAATAACTCATTGAAAGGTGCCTTTGTAATGAAATAATAAATATTCTTACAACTTTTCCTGTCAGTGGTCATAATGTTTATGGCTGCTCCATGTATATGTCCGGGTGAACAACAAAGAGCTCTTAAGTTAACGTTTTCATAAGTATTTAAATGCCTGTATTGGTAAATTATACCTTGGAAAAACTGTACTTTGAAGTATTTTTGTATCACACTTCCATCTGAAAGTGTCATGAAGTACAAGCTTTAAACGTCTAAGTTGACCACGCTGTGACAATAAACGCATTTTAATAGTGCTGTGAAATTCTTTGTTGTTTCCTAGTTTATTACTGCCGCTCCCAAACTTAGGGCCCAAAATGAGTCGCAGAGCTGATGTTATTGAATCATCAGCAAAAAATTAGATATGTAAATTAATTTTCCTAATCAAGATCGAAGGAGAGTTAATTAAAGTATGATTAAAGTGTCATAACGGATGTAACTAGACTAAAAGAATATTAAAGACAAAAGTAATATATGAGACTCGATGGGATAAAAAGACAAAATAGAGACTTTCATGGATAGTTTTATTGGTATTAGTTTTTCATTCTGACTTTTCAGCATGGTTTTGATGATGGAAAAGTTACTCAAATTGCAAACAATTCATGACGTAATTTTGTCATTTTAGGATCAGATGGGACACAATATTGTATATATAATATCTATAAAGAGGTTTAACTCTTTCCCCCACAAAGACAACGTTTGACACCCCCCCCCCATATCCTCAATGATGAGTTTTGACACCTTTGTTATTTCACTAAAGACGGGATTTGACAACCATTAGAACAGATTCCTTTTTTTTTTCCAAATGTAAGAGGTTGCGATAGGTGGAGATGACCAAAATTCATACTAGGACAATCAATAGGATTAAACAATACATTTTCTTTATTTTTTAATGTATTTTTAATTTACTTTTTTTGTTTTTAATTTTTTTTATTCTTAAATTTTGTTTTATTTATTTATTTAATGTTTTTTTTTTTTTTATTATAATAATAATAAATTTTTACTGTATTTTCCCAAAGTTTGCTGAAGTAGTGCTGATTGTCGCCGCTGGAAAAAGAAACAACACACCAGAAATGGGTAGAACTTGTAACATACACTGTATATGGTTGTTTCTAGTAGGCGTCTAATAGTTCACCCTTAAACATCTTCAGCAGTAAAATGCAACACAGACATGAATGAAGCAGAAATATTCATCCAAAAGCATCATATATAAGAGTAAAACACTGACAGAACATTTTACTTTTTGTATTTTAAGTATATTTTTCTAATAACTACTCCATATTTTATGTATTTTTTGAATGCAGTATTTTCACTATGGGATATTCTTGCTTTTAATTCATCAAATCCTCTCACTACTTCATCTACCACTTGTGTCCTCAGGCTACAATGAAGGGGGAAAAAAAATAAAAGAAATGCCATGTCAGGATACATGTCCTTGTTTTCCCTTCCCTCTATATGCAGTCTGTGTCCGGGCAGACTTCATGTTGTATCCTGGCAGACTGACTCGACACTGTCACATGTCACTATATGCAGAACTCATCATGTGACATCACTGAAAATGCCCCCCCAAGATGTTAGATATTGATGAGCTCTATCATGTTATTTGATGAGATTATTAATCTGGTCCCTATCAGCATATGTACTTTCAGGATGTAGTTGCTGTGATCAGTGTAAAAATTGTCCTTAAATCCTATGTGACCTAGATAGGATCTGTTCCTGTCGACACCACATATGTGAACATCTGTAAAATCTAGGTCACATAGGGTTACAAATCACGTTTTGCTGCTGCTGCGACGGTGTCGGTTTGTTGTGTCCTGCTATCCCTGTTTTACACATCGAATTTAATCAGCACACGTGTATAGTAATCCAGACAGTCAGTCCCATTGGCCCAGTTTTACATTTTGCATTTGGTGATAGAGGCAGACATAGACGTAAACATCTGACGAGAGGCAGTCAGGTCAATGAAAGAGACAGAGGAGGGGTGGGCATGGAAGACCCAGACAGTGCATGACGCCCACTTCTCCACCACCCTGCTTTAGGAAGGAGAGGGAGGGAGAGAGAGGCAGGGTTGCTAGGAGACCTGGCCTAATGCAAACACAGCACCATCTGCTGCAGTGAGATTTGGAGTGGGTTAGCCAAGTCGGACCGAGACAGACAGGGAGCGATATCCACCCAGGAGGCTCATTGGATTGGCTCATTACTGGGGGAGAAAAAGGGGAGAAGGGTGGAGGGGAGGAGGAGGAGGAGGAGGAGGAGAGGAGAGGGGTAATAACAATGGCAGATGAGGAGGACAAGGAGCAGGGAAAAGGTGTGGATGGAGGTGAGGGGAACACATGCATGAGCAGCAGCTTGATCAGTGTATGACTAACAGGTGTGACTGTTAACACCACCCACTCATAACCTCCTCCACACACAAATAAACACACCGTCATATTATTTTCTTCATTAAGGTGAGATGTGAGGCTTCAGTTTATGAGAGGCATGATTGGTGTTGTGAAACCAGGCTGCTGCTGATGTTTTTACCCAGACTCCCAACAGTAACAGATGATGAACCTGTTACCATGGGGACAATGAAATGTCACTGAAAGATATCACAGTTCAGTCACAGTGTGGGCTTTGTGCCCACGTTCTCTGATGATGCTCTGATAAATCACAACATCCACCTCACAATTAGTATGATGGACTCATTTTCTCAACATTTACTGGCATTGTTGGTGTGTCAAGTAGAATGGTATTAGTGTGTGAAGCTATAATTTAGATTACACTATCGCTATCAGTGTCACAAATCAAGTAAAACGACATACTTAACAATATCATTGAGGTATTTGATTTTGATTTTAAGCATGTTTATCTTTCTACTTCACTGTATTTAGAGGTAAATACTGTATTTTTCCCATTATCTCTTATTGACAGTTTTTCATTTAGTATTCAGATTACATCTAGAAGAAATTTATACTTTTCCCGTTTTATTTTATTTTCCTCTCTATGAGGGTCTCTGGGCCTTTTATTTGTCAGTAAACCCCTCAATGTGCACTATGCAAGTCACCAACTCTATACTGAATTGATTCATGTGTCTGGACATGCACGTCTTTGCTTGTTTTGCTTTTGTGCAGGTGTACTGGATAAGAAGGCACAATGAGAATCCCCTAAAGCTTACATGATTGTTAGAGGAGCTGGCTGTCATTGTGTTGGCTGACAGTGCACTTACGATTTCAATTTTGTCTCTAATTATTGCTTCATAATCATTTTTATAAATGGGTCTAAACCGACTAACAACACAAAGATCATAATTTCAACCAGAGCCCTTTATAAACTTTTTTTTTTTTTTTAAATTTTGTTGAAATAGAGGTTCCTGAAAAAGTCAAAAATCCTGGATGCAATAATTTTAGGTTTTTCTTTCATGCATTTAAAACCTAAAATGGGTCAGTGGCAACCCTAACACAAGAAAAAAGATACAGTACGTAAAACTGGAGTTGTTTCCTTTGACTTCATGTAAATATTCCCACAAGTGTCGTAGAAGCACAAGTGCTCCAGTCCAGATGTTTTGTGGGACATTTAACATATGAGAAGTGTCTCATATATTTTCCTTGTATTGTATGTCAGCTTTTCTATTGCATCCTGTTTCTTCTAACTATATTAGTGCTGGTATTTGGCTCTGTGATTTTTATATCCATGAGAATTTTTGGCTTCTTCCTCTCCTATACAATATGCTATGTTTTTTCGTTTTTTTTTTTACCATGTTTTTAATGTTGTAAAGGTTATTGAATGCTCTTACAGTGGCCTCTTAAGATCGTTTGTTCTTGTATGATTATGTGAATGGTAGATACTAGATACCACTACTACTAATAATAGAAGGGAAATGACAAATATGTAACCCAGTGGGAGATTTAAAATAACCTGACATACTGGGTTAAATAGCAAAACCAAGCACTTAGGTCAAACTAACCCAGTGTGTGATCTATCCACCCACCAGTGAGGTTAAAGTTGGATTTTTTTTTTTTAATCCAGTGGTTTTTAGTGTACAATCCATACATGGTAGTCTTTCCCTGGGAAATGTGGAGTATAGGCCGGTAAGTAACGATCTAGAGTACAAATTAAGATACTTTCCATTACAGGTTTTAGTGACACAAGTGGGAAAAAGCCTGCTTTCTTTGGTCATGAAAAGACAATTTTTATAGACTATGACACATTGTTGATTAAGTCCACATGAGCTTGACCTTAAATATTTGAAGCAGTAAAATAGAACACGCACATTAACACAGCCGTAATATGAATGTATATATAATAGTAACACACTAGAAAAGAAAATAACTTCACAAGTAAGCAAGGCTTTCAATGTAGAATTTCATCTGAGCATTTCCTCTGCCTCTTCTGATTATTTTCAGGTTCAAGGATTATAAATATGTAAGAGGAGAAAATGTCACAATAGTCAATAGATATCAAGGTGCATTTTATTAGATGAAGATCCAATGATATATAGTCAACATCAGCATCCTCCTTTACAAAAGACATTAAAATTGAAACATTTTCAGTAAAAAAGTAGTATCGTACAGCCAATGTGGGGTACCAGAGAGAGAAAGCATGACATGACCTAAATCATATTCATTCATCATCGTATGGATCATAGATAAAACACAATACAGTAACGCTATTTACAGTCTGTAACACAGACGTTGACATGGATGATAATCCTCATGGTGAATACAGTAAATAGAATATATTCATATATTAAGATCTTTTGTTTACAAAATCATAATGCATTATATATATATCACAGAGAAAGGCTATCCACAACCTTGGCTTTCAGCTATACACACCCCCTTGTTTTGCAACACTTTGCCCAAGCAAAAAAATTGTTTGGTCAATTTATTGTTAATGGGTGGGTTCTTTGGTTGTGCTGGGTTTTATGTCACAGCCTTGAATGAGCAGTCAGCTGCAGAGTTTTAGAGAAAAGTAGTTAGTCTGTTTATTGTAACTGAAGAGTTTGGAACAGGACTCACCAAATACAGGGCAACTTCTAGAAAGAAATGTCCACAAACACAGTAAACAATGTGCAACATATAGGGGCAACTAAAGCAGGAGCATCTAATCTGTGAAGATGCTCCAATGCACCCAGATGAAATGGATGAGATGTAGCTACTAGTTATTACAGCATACAGTGCCTTTGCAACTCTAAGACACACAAAATGTTGTCTTTACAGAAACGTAATGAAATGTGGCAAAAAAAAAATCTTAACTGTCCAGTACACATTTAATCTGTGCATGCATTAATGTTGTTTGGAAGGATGGAGGCAGCTGTTTGAAAATTAAGCATCAAAGAACAACATTTCCAGCACATTAAGTAGCATTAGCAAAAGAAAGCTGAGGTATAACACCAAGTTTTACCATTAGGGTGCTTGTGTTTCCCAATGGTACCTATTAATGTCAGTGAAAAACATTACTAAGCTTTTGTAGGTGGGCAGTGTTGGTACAAAATAAGAACAAGACAAACCAAAGTGTGGTTTTGTTGCAGCCAGTTAGTGAAGATCAGTGTAACAGCAGTTAAACAGCAGCCATCCCAGACTGAAAGAGAGCCTAAGAGTGAAATGCATCTACAGAACAAACCTCCGCGGTCGTCTGAAAACCACTTAAGGTCAATACAAATCAGAAGGTCCTTTTGTGAGTTGATCTTTACCCACATTGGTCATATGTTTCTCCAAATTAAAACGTAATTTCATTGTGTATTTCCTCGATATGGTCACCCCGATACTGCAGAGCGTGTTCTCACTGACCTACAACAGCAAAAAGATGCTGACAGCACGTTCAAACCTTTGGAAAATCCCAGCCAAAGTTGTTCACCTGAGACACACTTATGTGTTGTAATTCTACCTTCCAAGTAACAAAGGTGGACGTATCGGGGCGTCCACAGACACCAGGCATACACAGGGAGGATCAGCAGATCACATTACACAACTCGATGTATCGAAGGATCAATAAAACCCAGGGGACCTGCATTGCTGTTGCTGTGCAGGGCAAATTCCTGTGAGGTTTTAGGACAAGCTGGGGGCTGTCTGACTGTATCTCTTTCACTCTGTGCTCACCCTGCCCGTCCTGAGCTGCATCGCTGGCAAGACATGGAGTGGATCCTGGCCAGAAAGCCATCAAAGCCAGTGCTTAACTGGATCAGGATCTTCCCTTGCCCCTGCCTGCCCGCTGCTCCCTCCCCACCGTGTTGAGTGAGCAGCCTGCTCAGTGGGCGGCAATCCCCGCACCCACCTCCCGGCCACAACCCACAACGCCCATGTGCTCGGGCCTCCGTGCCAAGCCTCAGCGCCAGGCCTCATCACTGGCCCAGCTGGCATGGCCCCGATCAGCTGGATTTGCTATAATCATCTTAGGTCATCTCATTCACAGTGGGGACAGAGTGAATGCCCGTCAGCTCTTCAACCAAGGCCATTGAAACCCGCTAGGCTGCGCCAACTGGCCTCCCTCTGGTTAAATTTCCACCCAATGAGGCTTTAACAACTGGTTAGAACATTAGAAGGAATAATAATTCACTTCACTGATGGCATCTCCCAGCACATTTCGACAGAGTCATCAAATCATATTTCAGTGAAAAAAAGTGAGGCTGCTTCTCTTGTATCGCTGGCCAGTCCAGACCTAGTCCAGACCTAGTCCAAATCTAGTCCAGACCTAGTCCAGACCCAGTCCAGATATAGTCCAGGCCTAGTCCAGACCCAGTCCAGTCCTAGTCCAGACCCAGTCCAGACCTAGTCCAGACCCAGTCCAGATCTAGTCCAGACCTAGTCCAGCCAGCTGCTCTTACAAGCCTGCCTAGTCTGCCTCTCTGTCAAGCTGGGATGTCTGGAGCCTTGATGTGTGTTTGTTTTTGTGTGTGTCTGTGTGTGTACATCAAGAGGTGTAGTAGGGAGGGATGGGCAGAGAGTTACAGAGGTTAATGGTAAATCAGCCAAACCAAAGTCACACACTAACCCACCACACACAACCCCCCCCCCTCCCTCCCTCCTGTCCATCCGTTTGTCCCTGCGTCCATCCAATCAGCCCGCCCGCTGTCGTGTCCCGGCCTCAGTCCCAGCCATTGTCCTTGATCATGTGGGCCAGCTCAATGATGAACTTGCCCTCTTTATATTTCTGACTGCTCTCAAAGGCATGTTCCTGGAAGGTGTGGCAGAGGACAGGAGAAGGAGACAAGGAGAAGGAAACAAGGAGACAAAGAGAGGGAGAGTTTTTAATTCATAAGTGGAGGCATTAGGTGTATGCTACAAAAAGCATCAGAGACACAGGCAGCATCAAAACACTCTGTGAGGAACAGTGTTTTTAGCTGCTACTGAAAATCCTTGACTCAGTCCTGTCCTGTCTCTGCTCTTGGCTGTTTTGGAAGCTGGTTATATAACCGTCAGTCATTAAATGCTGCAGAGGAGCCGGCAGACCCAAAAGTCAGATTGGACACTTCATGTTGGCAGGAATGTCTCTCTAACTACAGAGATGCTGCCAAAATCAAAAGCCCGCAGGTTTAATCCTCAAATCCAGCCGGCAGAGAGGTGAAGTCTGCTCTAATTTTACAGGCTGTAACATGCATTTGTACTTTAGGTGTGCAATCCAAAATTCCCCCTGGAAAATATGAATGGGATCTAAAAGAATTAGAGGTCGACCGATATGTGTTCTTTTTTTTTTTTTTTTCTCTCAGGGCAGATGCAGATTATTAGGGATCAAACAACCAACAATTTCCAGTAATCAATCAAACTATGGTGTCAAAAGGTTTGTTTAAATGCCCTTAAAGCTGTTTGTCAATTAGATAAAGTGCATTTTAATAATACTTTTCACAATGAATTCAATAATACCGGCACCGGTAAATTAACTAATGTTCTTTCAGAGGTCTATGAACTTTTAAAGGCAGATAGAATGATGTTGTGAATAGTGAGTAGTGAATAGGAGAATTCGAAGTCATAAATAACTAAGTCTAATAAATATAAAAATAAACCTGGATCGCTCAACATTAAACTGAATGTGATCAAAATATCACTAACATAATGTAAAATTACCTGCACAAAACTTAGCTGTCATTTCTCTAGTTACATGGATGTATATAGCATGTGTACATTGCTACACGCATCTCGTAACATTACCATGGCAACACGGACCTAATAGCCTGGTTTAAGAGGCAAGTACACTAACACTGTCAAATAATCTGGTGTCATTACTGTTTTACGGAGTCAGTAAACTATTGTGTAACATTAGCTGACTTGTGAAACCTTTAAATATCTCTCTGACCCCTCAGGCTCCTGTGGTTCCACCCCTTTCATCCAAATATGGCAATTTCTAGCTCCAATAGCCAACATTGCAACAACAAACTGGCTTCAGTGGGTAGTGAGTCATGTCATAGCAACTCAGTTCACTTCTTATACTTTCAATGGATAGAAACACTGATGATAATGATTGTAAATATTAAAAAGTGGATAATTACTCAGGCTTCATCCATTCTTAAAAGTATGTCACTAGTCCTAAACTTTAGAAACCTATGGTGGAAATCCCATAAGCTGTTATCATGTATGTCAGGGGGGACCAACCCTGGTCCTGGAGAGCTACTATTCTGCATGTTTTTGATATTTCCCTCTTCCGGCATACTTGACAGTCATTATCAGGCTTCTGTAGAGCTGGATGATAGGCTGATCATTTAAATCATGTGAAGAATATATCTAAAACATGCAGGAGAGGAGCTCTTCAGGACCAGGGTCGATCACCCTTGATGTATCTAATATGCAGTGCTTAATATCCATCCAGTGTAAGACTTGAGTCACAGCGGCTCTAAATTAACAGCATTGGTAAATTAACAGCAGTTTCTATGTAGGTTAATACACTAATATATAGTATTGACATTTTTAATATTAGAATATAATTAACTGATTTACAAAAAAAGAAAAAAAAGTAAACACATTAACAGTAAGATATCAAAGTACAGTTATTTGCTTATAATCTTGAGCATAATTTTTTTTTGTAGTGGTTTGATGCTATGCTTCATTAATTTCTGACTTCTCACAGAAACCCAGTTAGTGGCTTAAATTTGGGAATAAAAAGCTGAATTCAGGTTGAAATTCCTCATTTCTGTTCAAAATGGCAAAATGTTGAGAGCTCGCTGAAAATCAAAGACTCCACATTAAAAGCACTTCATGGTGCTGGATGGTCTCTGAGACAAATAGGAAAAGGTGGTAAAATAAACGTTAAAACTAACAGATACAAACGTTCCTTTGTACCTTCAGCTATTGCCCTACTAAACTCCAGAAGGAAGACAGTTTTCATGTTGTTTTTAACCCTCTTTGTTTTTTTGTTGGTATTGGTTTGAAATCCTGTGGTTTTATTTTTATATGTTTTATCTATATTTTTTTAACTTTTACTAATTGAGTATATTGTATTATGACATTATGTATTTGATTGATATGTATTTGTGGGTTGCTCCCACTGTTGCACAACAATAACCCCATTGGAGACAAAAAAAAGGGATTGATTGATTGATTGATTGATTAATTGACTGATTGACTGACTGACTGACTGACTGACTGACTGACTGACTGACTGACTGACTGACTGCTTGATTGCTTGATTGCTTGATTGATTGCTTGATTGCTTGATTGATTGATTGCTTGATTGATTGGTTGATTGGTTGATTGATTGATTGATTGATCACTGAATTTACACCTCATTTGGTTTGTGTTTTGTTGAATTTTCGATGATGTACTGAACTAGAATTATTAGTCAGTGGCATAAAAACAAACCCTTAGTGAAACCTTCTGCTCACTGTTCATGTCCATTGACAGCCACGTGTTCTGTTTAAAAGCCACTCACTCATTACAAGCCCCTCCTTAAAACACGGTGTCACACAGTGGGCCAGTACAAATGCTCTTTCACTGTGGAACGCCTGTACCATATTTTGGTTCTCGGCTACAGAGGCACATTATCAGGTTTCTCGTTGTAGGAGTGCAGTGGGTCAAGCCTCTCCACAGGACTTTGACGACTGCAGAAAATCAAGCAACTGTTACTGATATTAATGGCAGCCCTCTGTTAAGCCCTATCCTATGTCTGTGTGCACACGTGACCTCTGTTTCCTGCCTTGTGAGGTACTGACAGGAATAGAGGCAGCCCAGAAAAGTAGCGACTCATGAAACTGGTTTACCAGGTGTTTACCAGGCTTCATAAGGGAAATTGTTATTTTTAGGCTGAAAGGTTAAAGAATCAGGTTAACTGGCTGACCTGTAGCTGTTAGTGTTACGCTTCGAGTTCAGGCAAAGACTCCTGATCAATGGTGCCTTCATTTACTTCAAACAACAGTGATATTGTGTTTACATATATTTGTGTCACGACTCCTTTAGGCTACAGCCATATGCTGTATAACACTAACCTCCATGCTGACAGGGTTCCCCAGTAACAGCTGCACATGCTCAGATGATATATGAAGACAGCTAACATGTGTGGATCCTGTTCACTTCAGCCTGACATAGGCCCTAAAATACCACCTGTGCTAAATACATATGGCACGTGTGCACTCTGACAGAAACGCTGATAGTGGAAAAAACTGCAGCTATAAAACAAAGCTATACTCAAACTAGGCTGCACCGGTGAAAGGTAATTTATATCGTAATAATCAGAACTAGAGCAGAGACAGATTTAAAGTGACTAAATTCAGCAGAGCTCTGATACCAAAATAAAAAACAACATTATTTTAGTAAATTAAGTTTATAGATATATAGGGATTTTAATACAGTTTACCAAAATCAGAGCTTCAGCATGTAACATACTGTATGTGAAGAAAGCTCACATTTATTAATTGCTTATTTATTTTTCAATGCCTGAATGAATTGTAATGTACCTAAAAAACTAGTCCTGATTTCTATGTATAGGATTCAGATTGGATTGACCTTTTACTCATTCCTCTATAAAAGGCTGCAAGCACCATTAGCTTAGAAATGGTGATCATATATGTCAATAAATGACCTGCTTTGAGCTCAAGACAGAGTTTAACTCACATGATCGCTCATGCATGTTATACTGTGGCTTATCACTGTCAGGCAGTAACTCCATAAGTCCATTTTTGGTCCTTTTTCATAAAATGATTCTATTGGTCAGTCTTCACATTGGTATGATGGTTTTAGAAATATTTAACCAATGAAAGTGTTGAAAACTACATCTCTTTAGTCCATTCATTTATTACCCTGCCCCCCTGAAGGGAAGGCCTGGGGTATTGTTTTTAGTTCGCTTTGTTTGTTTTACTAGCAGCAAAACTATTGGTCGAATTTATACCAAATTAGGTTACAGATTGGCAGTGACCAAGAATAGATCTGATAACATTTTGGGAAAAGTAGGTCAAATTCCCAATTTTTTGTAAACTTTTAACAACCCCCCCCCTTACTTATAATGTGCAAAATTTCATGGCTGTAGCAGCTAAACTATTGGTTTAAGTCATACCAAATTGGGTTTATAGATTGACAGTGACCCAGAATAGATGGGATTACATTTTTGGGAAAAGTAGGTCAAAGTTGAAAAATTTTATGAATTAAAAAATAAATAATTCATTTAATTATAATTGGTAACATTTCAATTGTCTATAAAACTTTTTTTTTCCATTAACTTCATACATAGCACATATGTAAAGGCAATTAATATGCTGACATCAGCTTAAGCATAGACATGATGACGTCATCTGGACTGATGCCAAAATAAGCTACAATATGCAAAAGGCATGTTTGTTGTTCCTGGCACCACTGTTTAAAATATACATTGTTTTTCCAGTTTCCTGAAAAATAACTGTTTTCGACATAAGTTTCCGCCTGATAGTGATGTTATGTGTTGTATATGTTATATGTTATATGTGTGCTGTCAAGACCTGATGAACACAAAAGATTTTTAAAAATATTAACTATAGGCTGATCTGCATTACTTAACAAGAAACTACATTGCCAGAAAGATGAAAACTCATGAATCCTGCTCAGAATTTCTCAGCTAAGATGCTCTAAATTATCCTCTTTAGAGAAAATAAACTTATCAGTGGAGCAATATGGCAAAATAAGTGAGTAATTTTATGTTAATGGTGTCAGGCATATTACAGTCTCCTTAATGAAACAGTAGCTTGAGAGAAATTCAGTCAAATTGAGTCTTTGAAAAAAGCTGATTATTTTGCAAAAGGGAAGCCATTATTACTGTTAAACCTTAAACTTTAAGTTAATACTGGATCAGATGTTAAATTGGAGTTTTGGAGCAACATATTTACATTGAAAAAAATTTAAAATATAAGTTTACATTTAATCTTTCTCCAAATCAAGCAGATTCTAAAGTTTGTAACTACATAATTTCAAGCTAAACCATGCTTTAATCAGGTTAAAGCCATTACTTAGATCATACTAATATTCTTTTTATAAATTCTAAACTATTCAAGCTCCCTGATTTAGTTAATTACTATAATGGGTTAGGGTCAATCAAATATTTCTCTGCCTGGTGATTTCAGTGTTTTTACCATCAAATCTGTTTCGCAGCTGAGATGTAATAGACCTCGATTAGGAGTTCAATAGACAAACCAAACACTGCATTCAAGTTAGAGTGACAAGTGAAATTACCACTTTATGATACAAAATTGCACTCATTTCTTTCTAATACTGATTCCACAAAGTATACAACCCCATTTCTAGTCTCGTATACTTTCTTGTCTTCATCTGCTCTGTGAAGTCTGCCTACTAATTTATTCAACCCACAGCCGCATTCACCCTGACAAGAGGAGTCTAAATATAATTAGGGTGCAAATAAAATTAGTGAGTGCTATAACAACCCCAGAGTTGATCCCCCTCTAACCTTGGATGATCAAACATCAGACAGGACACTTACATATTTCCAGCCCAGGGTGGTCTTGCAGTTCTCACAGTAGATATCTGCTACAGCATGCAGGCCTGTGAGCAGAACCCTCTCCTCTGCAGGACCACACCCGACATTCACCCTGAGAGTGGGAAAATCATATGTGGGAAAGAAAAGTCACAAACACAGACAAAAATGTTAAAAAAAAAATAAATAAATTAAAAAAAAAAAAAAGCACTTTGGGAATGGCTGTAGTTTAAGTTGTTCACTAAAATGTACTGTATGATGAGCTTGGTGTGAGTCACTGCCTCACACCCACTCAAACTGCATACTGATAGGGCACCAGGCCACAGAGCATGGAATCAAACAGTGTAATTTTCACACTCAATTCAGCCGATGATGACAACGCTCTGAGGCATTTGCCGGCTTCATCTACACTGCGACTACAAAAACAGCAAGAACAACATCCACGATTCTGAATTACCCAAATACATTAGATCATTTGTCTTCTGTCCAAGCCCAGCATGCATGAGTGTTTTTCTTATTACATTGTAGCAGCTGCAAAGCCATTAGTGAGCAGGTGGATGAAAACAAAAACAGGACAAGTAGTCTTTTTTTACAGGCAGATACTCACACCGAGTTGAACAGGTAAGCTCTGCCTTGGCTGCCCTGGAACGACTGCACACAGAGAAACAAAACAACAGTTATTAATGTCACACAATCGTATTCATAACTTTATACTAAGTGTAAAAACTGATAAAAAAATTATACAAATAAGCTAATATACTGCCTTAATACAGTGTTTTTCAACCTTGGGGTCACAGCCCCATGTGGGATCACCTGAAATTTTAAGTAATTGATGAAAAAAAACCTCATAAAATATATTTTTTTAATGATTCAATATATATTTCATTATAATTAGAACACCCAACACTTTTCCTAATTAAAATCAAGTTCAAATAAAATGCAGGATATAATATCTGAGAGGGCACATCTTGATTGAGCTTGATTGTTTGTTCAATATTAATGTTCATCCTAGTAAATACAAGCTCAATGACTGTACATATCCTGACCAAGGAAAAGCAGTAATCTGATCAACCTGGCTTTTCTGCCTCCATCCATAATAATATACATTATATAGACTAAATGTCATCTAAATGCCTATTTGCAAAATATTATGGCAAACTATTATTTGATCAAAAACAAATTAATTTTAGTAAAAAAAAAAGTCTGTTTTGAATGTCTGGGATCGCCAGAAATTTGTGATGTGAAAATGGGGTCACATGACAAAAAAGGTTGGAAAGTGCCTTAATACTTCATGTAAAATCTCTTCAACCTAAGCAATAATAATAGCTGTAGTGTGGGATCATAGGAGTTGTTTTTGCCACCATTTTGCATAAAAAGACCAATACAGAAATCCTGTTTACAGGCAAGGTTATTAAATTATTTTATTTATTCGCATTATGTCATTTTATTCTATTAAATAATCACAAGTAAACCTTAATGAGAGGCAATCAAATGAAATAAACGTTACATTTAATAAACATTGATTTATCCGAATTCTGAACATTGTTGGAAACATTTGATACAAGTCAACAAATTATATAACACGGGTCTAGTCATTACTTATTTCAATGCAAAAATGTTCTATTTTACAGTATGTGTGGTGTGTGTGTTCCAGTATCAGGAGTCATCATAGTACTGATAATTTTGACTGATTTAAAATAAATTTACAACAGTTATTAGTCACTGAAGAGGCACACTGAGCAGATTTCTTTAGTGCGTCTGTGGTGCAACCGGCAGAAGCTCTTAATGCTCAGGTGAGCTGTGTTGTCATACATAATCATACATGGAAAAAGTGATAGTGCATTCATAATCTCATTCACTAACCAGCTTATAACATAATCCATCCACAGGCAACAATGTGGCAGATGACACATGCATACACGTGTTCAGTCTGATGTTTATTTTTATGTCGCCTTTTCTCCTCTTTTTATCAAGTCACTGCTTTAAGTGCATTCAACACTTATTAATCCTACTCTGTAATGAATGACAAAAACCTATATGTAATTAAACTGCCTACAGCAAAGAAAAATAGTCAGATATTAAATAGATTTGATGCACAGGACAAAATGGTTAACATTTAATCATTTACTACATACAAATAGGTAAGATAGACTTAATATGCTTAAACTGACAAGTTGTACAAATTGTTTCATTCTTTAAATAAAGAAAACAAACATGCTCTTCTGTCAGGATTTTATGCATGCTATTGTCTTAGTAGCATATTACTGAAAAAACATGCTAATAAACCAGTGATAACCTTTTTTTAAAAACAAGTCAGTAATATTCAGAGGTAGATCTTTTTTTTCCTAAAATGAGGTTATTTTCTAATTGAAATTATGCTTCTCAAAATTGTTTAACATTTTAAAAATAGGAATAATTTCCTATAAACAAAGTTTTTTCTTTCTTTTTTGTCTTTTAACATGTGAACAATGCTGTCACTCTGTAATAACTAGCTGTGTAAACCTAAGGGTGGTTCCAGGAATAACTGCTCCTGTGGAGATAAGTTATATCATTAAAGCAGAGGCACCGGTTACCTTGGAGATGAGCTCGTCATGGTTGGCCAGGTGAGCTCGGCAGTGGATGCAGCTGTAGGTTCGGTGACAGCTCGGCAGGTAGGCCTGAAAAGTCTTGGAGCGCGTCATTCTGACCATGGGCGGTGTTGGCGGGCGGTGCAAGAAGGGACTGCCAGCCCAGGTCGGCTCACAGGGGAAGCACCGCAACACACAGGTGAGGGCCGTGGTGGGCGGTGGGTCGGGAGGCACACACCTGAGGAGGGAGGAGACGAGCGCTAATGGGTACAGGGTTGTGTAACAGCTGCTTCCTGTCACTGATACTGCAAACTGAGTCGCAGGTGTTCTGCTGATGGGATTAAATCCTTCTCCAAGGGCTGAGAGAATTTTCCAACCTGCTTGAGTCTGTGAAATCTTTCAAACCCCAAAACAGCTATAATGTGATGCGCCGTTATGCATGATTAATGAGCCGGAGTCCCAGCCTGAGTCACTGTATTCCCATTTTACTTTAAAGCAGAAGAAAGCCTACTTTTGGAAATAAGAGCCAGTATGGTGCAGGCGTCCACCACACAGATGACACACCGTGAGTCCCAGCTGGCTAATGGACCAGTTTGGGGCTACTAAAGCAGCTGCTCTGGGCTACCCATGCTATAACTGCAGGTGCACATCTATGAGCAGCTGTTTCCATTCGCCTGTGTTCAAGCCACGCAGGCCTTTTCAGGACACAGAGGCAGCAATACTAGCCCACATTCTGTGTTAAAGTCTACAAGGCTGCAGAGATAATCTGCTTAGGCTAGCACAACTGTGAGGATCGAGCTATGCTCTCTTCATGATATTCAAATAGACAGAGCCCTTAAAATACTTGTGCTGGTGTGTTCTGTTGTGGTGACAGAGGAGATTAGAGTCTGGCCTGGGAACCCATCCCAAAGGCTCTGTATGTTTAGACTAACTGTACAAGAGAAACAAGAATAGTTAGAGGCCAAAGCTCTTCACCTTCTGCTGCAGTCATATTGTGATCTCAGTTCTGTTGCTCTGCTGAAACACAGTTTACTAATAACAAAATATAATTTTGTTTCATTGCCCAGTGTTTCTTTTCATATGAGATCAAAAGGTGACAGAGTTCAGGGTTTAAGCAATACAAAGACAATTATATTATTATTAGCGTGTTGAACCATGGGGATCCACAGGTTCTCGATGTGATAGTTTGTATGCTGTTGTGTATTCATACATGCTATATCGCATTTGTCCAGCAGTTAAATGTTGGACAAATGTGGCCTTAGCAACATGATTGTAAGACTATTGTTTTCCAAAATTACTAATATCTCCCAAAATATTGATCTTACCAACTTGCCGTTTTTGCTAGTCTGTTCCTTGACCAAAAATACACAAGTATATCAAACTGCAGCAGTCAGCTCTTTCTGGATTTTTATTACTCCCCAGACACACATACACACACACAAGCACACAGAGGCCACTTGGCTTTTATAATATAGATTATTATTATTCTATTATATTTTAGCCATTGGTATGGATGACATGAGTTATATTTGTTTTCTAGACAAACCATGATTCAGATAGTTTTTACTAAAATTATCCACTGTGTAAATACAACGTCAATAAACAACTATCAAATAAACTAATGAAGCATGAGAGGTAGGTGCTGACCAGAGACATGAATGAATGTATAACCATATTTAGTCATTTTTTTTAAATTATAAAGAACATTATGTAAATACAGTATCACTTAAACTGTCTTATCTGCCTGTTTTAACTCTATCCATCTTCAAACTCTGCTGACACACTCAGTCTTCTCTGTTTCCTGTGTGTCTATAGTGAACCATCTGGAAAAACTAATAAAATTCTGAATGGGAGCAGGAGGCCTCAGTGAGTTCATGACAAACAAAAGGAAAGAAAGAGCAGCCTCTTCACTTTACTGCCCTGCGATATGATTGGTTTCAGTGTTGGACGCAGGCTGATAAAGGCTCCAGTAGTGATGGGAAGGACTCGAGGATATAAATAAATAAGCCACAGTGAGACGTGCCCTTGTTTTCCCTCCTCTGAATCGCAGCCAGCGGCGTGGGATTGGGGCACAAAGACACGCTCAGTACAGTTGTCAGTGTTGACCCCCTGACATACACACAGACTGATGTTTAACCCAAAGCTTGATTTATCCTCACGGTCATTTCAGGACTGAAGGCTGAGGATAAGCAAAAAGTTCTTGTTTGTTTACATTAGCTTTTCCCAGTCTCTTCAGTTATATTAGTCTGTGTGTATAAAATAAACTGTGCAAAGATCTGCCTGATTACAGCCGAGTAATTAGGAGCTGAAGATAATCTAGGAATTAATACTTCTGACTTAAGCCCCACATTTTAATTGAACTACATTAAATACACGTATCTTAAGTACCAGCTGAGCACCTTCAATGTATATATATATATATATGATGTAGAGCAGACAACCTGTCCGTTACAGCTGAAACCAGACAGGACAGATGAAGTGTTTACTCACGAAAAGCCCTGATGGATGCCGTTACATTTGACTGTCAGCATGCTGGCATGTTGATGCAGTGCATCATAATACTAATGTGCCCTTAACAAACAGACTGAATGCTGGATTATAGTATTGCACGTCTTTCCCTCGGTCATAAATAATCCATGCTGAGTTCTCTATGCGTATTATCTTCAGTCGGTCACAGCTCAGAAAACACGGTGTCAGTGGCTTGGGATGAAAATTAATACTATATGTCTCATTGATATGTTATCTATCATCTATTGGTAATCCTAGTCATTTTGTTTTTCAGACACACTAAACATGCTTCATGTTTCTTAAAAGTTGCTAAATTATTATTAATAATAATAAGAAGAATTTTTTAAATTATTTGTAAGCACCCTTTTCATGAAACTCAAGGACAGTGTACAGCAAATGATAAAAGGACAGACATAAAATAAACAAAACAATAAATTAGAACACAAAGGAAAAGACAAATTTTACTATATTATTCTGTTTAACATCACTGTAAATTAAATATAATTGTTTTTAGACTTTTAGACAACAATCTGAATAATTCCCCTGGGTTTAAGTTGTGATTTTATTTAGTATATCTTATCTCTAAATTCTTTGACATAATACAATATAAAGTTGCTGTTATGACCCTTATGTTGGTTTCATTTTAGACATTTTAGAGAAGAAAACATATCTGTACAACTATAAAGAACATATGGATATAACATCTACAATGAAGTACAGTATTTTCTAAAGGGTACAGTCTTCAGCAGTATAATAAAGGATGGAAAACATTGTATTTGGATGTGTGTCAGACTGCACTGTGACTAAGTTTGATAATAGCGTTTTCAATTACTCCCCAACAGAGGTGCAGCATTCATCTTGGTGGGTGGACGTGCTGTAAAATCATTGAGAAGGCAACACTGTTTGAGGCAACAAGATGCTGACGCACTGAAAAACGCTGACGCAAAGAGTCAATCTGGGCTGCTTTGCAATAAAAAAACCCTCCTTGAAAGAATAACAAATTCAACTAGAACTGCAAGCAGTTATGAACAGGGTCAAGCCACCCTGTGCCACTCGGACCCCAGGCCCAATGGCGCCCACTGGAGTCGGCCCTGAAGTATGATGGGCTCTGTGTGCTGTATGTATGTGTCTATGTTGAATGTGAATTGCCAAGACGGTGGCAATTCCTGTCTGTTGTACTGCAGTCTCTATTGTATTGCCATAACAACCAAATAACCCCCCCTGAAGGATTTGGATGGTGACACACCAAGAAAGAAAACTGACAATAATTGAGTAAAATTTGAAAAAAAAAATTAAAACCTCCAAAAATT
>JAPTGZ010000006.1:18394699-18408877 GCA_029814645.1 Fowleria isostigma
CCCCCATTGTAGAGCCTTGCCGCCCCTCCCAGCTGCTCCCCTGACTTTATGTTCTAAAAACTATACTAAAAAAATGACCAAAAACAAATCAGCACTATTCCCAAATGCCTCTCAGAGTATTGAAATGAAAGATGAATTCACCAAAAAACTATAAATAATAATAAATAAATACTTAGCTCCGCCCTTTATTTCATCTGGAACACACAGTATGGTTTTATTTTTTATATAGATTCCAGTGCAGTGACATAACATGTTACTCAATAAAATAACATGTTTCACTCAAATGTTATTGGGTTAGATATGTAAAAATTTACATTATATTATTCTATCCACATTTATGATATAGCTAAAGATGAGGCTCTATTGCATAACAATTCAAAAACTAGTTTAAAAGTCTTATTGACTTAATTTATACATATAGAGATTCAATGTGCTGTACTGAGGATGTTCTCATGACACCCTGACAAGACTTCCTGTCACCCCATTGTAAAATTTTCTAGATCCGTCACTGGGTCACGGGAGGGGCGGTTTTATTGAGTGTGAAGATTGTTTTTGTGTGCTTTTGACTTTTACGTTTCTTTCCAGAATAATAATAAAAAAAATAAAAACTTTTAATGTCCTTGCATACTATAACATAAATCAGAGTCATTTTTATTGGGTGATCTGTGTGATAAAAATCTGTGCCAAACTCATATCTGTGTAAACACACTACACACAGCTCTTGTTTATGTTTTGCCTACAAGTCCTGTCTGTATGGGATCACTTTTCAAGGCCTGTAACTCTCTGACCCTCATCTTCCATCCCTGTGTATTGACCCTCCTGTGATCAATACCTATCTGCAAGCACGCTCTGCAATGAAAATAGATCGCAAAACAGTGGAAAGATTGCTTGGTAAGTGTTACTGCTCGTAAAGTGCCCAAATACACTCACGTGTGATCTGCAATATTTTCATTTATTTCCAACCACTTTGTCAGGATAGTGACAGTAGTGCCACCTCCTCAGCCTGAGATGCACATCAGGACGAAAACAAATAAATAAATGTGTTTTAAAGCTAATGGATCTGTGTCTATGCGTGATTATTAGTATGAAACAGGTCACAAGCAGTGGCGCACTTATCTGGGGCATAACTTCTGCCACCACACGGAGCACAGATGGCGGGGATGCCTCGGCTCAGCAGAGCTTAAAGCGCACACACACACACACACACACACACACACACACACACACACACACACACACACACACACACACTTAGAAATGCCTTAATATCTGCAATGACTCCCTTAGATCGAAGACAATCAGGTGATCACAGACAATAATCACGAGTGTACAATATTATAACCCGCAATGATCATCACCGACGTGCACCAACGCCAGGCGTGCGCACAGGGATGATGATGGCGCATACATGCAGAGCTGCCACCACAAACACCATGTGTCCTAATAATAACCCGATACTGTTGCTCTGTTGCAAAGTAGCCTCCGATATCCCATCCACGAGGAAAACAGACGTGCACGCATAAAAATACGTGATCACCACCAAAAGAAGGGTGACATCACATTTAAGACTAAAAAACTTATCTCTAACATGAAATACAGCTCAGAGCATGTAGCTGCAGCATAAAAGTTGGCATGATTAAACAACTACTGTCCAAAGCTACACATGTCAACATTGCTTTCTGGAGAAAATTTCATGAGCGATATGAAAACAGTGCGTAATAATGCACCACAGTGTAAAAAAATAACGCAGAGGAAATCGTGTTACCTTTGATGGAAAGAAAAAACGGATCTCCACGTAGCCTAGAAAATGTCGCACCTCCTCGTTTTCCTCGTGGCAGTGCCAATCCTAAACCTCCTTTCGCATTCCTTCCCAGGCAATTTTCCTCTTCTCTCCGGCCCTGGCAAGTCCTGCTGAAACGCAATGTTTTGACGCGCAGCGATGCCCAACAGAGTTTAGAAGAGAGAGGAGGAGAGAGTCGGAACAACAACCAGCCGGAGCAAGATAGTACCCTCCAAATACTTCCTGGTTTGCATTGACGCTCTTAAATTGGAGTTGATTCTGCTCTTTAACTGAAAACTCAAGCACATTAAATTAGACATAAGCATTTTCCTATTTCTTTTAAACTCTAGTGGGTAGAGTTTAAGCATCTGATATTGATACTTCTTGACGTTTCCCAAATAATATATTTTAACCCACTTCTGCAGGGTTGAGTGGTGTGAACAAGCTGCAGTTAGCAGTTATTAGCAATGTCTGCTTGAGTGTATATTTGTCCAGTTTTATACACATTTTCTTTATTTTATTTACTTTGGTCGCGAGGGTTGTCTATATATCGAAACGTTGACGGGGCAGTATAGTTCATGGCGGTAATTATCTTGACAGACAAGTACCAATCTTTGGGAGAAATTACGCCGGACGTCGACAGGAATGAATGACATGAGTTTTAGCCAATCAGCGAACTGATCGGGCATAGCAACACAGTGCAGGTTGGCCAAAATGCAGGAGTAACCAATAATTTAGACATAATTCTGTAGAAAATGCTCAATTAATGACAAGAAGCTACGTGTTGTAAAAAAAAAAAAAAAAAAAAAAAAAGGCAATGCGATAAAGATGTAAAGTGAAAACCTAAGTGGTCTGGTTAAACTGGTTCAATATGTACAACCTTATTCATTTCTCTAACCCGTTACGAGAAAACAGCTAACTCGTCCAGTCCACAGCGCCACCTGCTGTCTGTATGCGGAAGATGAACAGACATGAAAAAACTGAAAAAAATATACACATTGTTTAATCGTGTTTATTGATAGAAAATACATTTCGGTAATCTCAGCAAACAAATGACACTTCATATTCTACAACACAACTCTGTCAGTCACCAAACATACAGACACCTAAACAAATACGTATTTATTCATGCAAAACAAACCACTCAGTACAACACAAGATATCTGATTTTAAAAAAATCTTCTGGCTACATTAATTGATTCAAGTTCTGTATCATGGGAACCTTTCACAGAATAATTTATCCTCTCTGGTGAACTCAAACAATGAAGAGCTGTATCAGACTCAGTTTAATATCTGTGCAGATTTCATTAGCCAACAGCACTAATAAAATACCTAACAATAAAATGAAGACATGACAAAACAGCAATAATGTTACCAAAGGGCATACAATACATTCGACCAATATTACAATCATTAATAACCCTCGTGTGGTCACAAGTTTGGATTAGCACCTAGCAGCGGTATGATAATCCTAATAACCTTTACACACACAAACTTTGACTGCCACAGTGAGGAACTGCTGTCTGTAATACATTTCACTGCCAAATTACCATTTAAAACAAATCATACAACATGGTACACTTTTCAATTTCTTAAACTGAAATTGCAATGCCATCTCGTCACACTGAAAAAGTATAACTATGACAAAAGTTTCTGTGATGTGCAAATATCGGTCATATTTACTCATGGAAAAACCAGACCTATGTCATTTCTCTGGAGTTGGAGAAAAACAGAGTACACACAAACATACAGCATAGCTTAACAACATAAAACCCAAAGCTTACAAACAACATAATTTGTGGTTAATTAGAATTTGACAGTGTCTAAAATTAAATACAGAGCACCTCTGTATAATATCAACTTCTGTTCATTCAATACTAAAAGTCTGAGCATCAGTGAAACTCAGTATTTTCATCAACATCCTGTTATTTTTAACAAGAAGTACTTTTTTGGCATAATACAACACATATAAAAATATTTTAAAACTGCTTTGTGTGTTACTGCATGTGCCAAGTGACAGGAAAATAAGCCTGACCTCAAAACTCACTAAAGCAGCTGGTAAACAAACATGATGATCAGCTGCATCTGCTGGTGTTTATACTGAAACAATGCTTTAACCTCATATCGGCAATACAGCAAACATGAAACAACTGTCATGTTAAGTATTAGAATGTATGAGGTTAAAATAAACTAGCCTGGCTAGCCATCCTGTTCCCTCAGTGTATTCAATACTGAGAAAATGGTCTGGAACTGCTCCATTCACTGTTGATTATGCCTGATCTATTTTATATCGGGCCAATCATAAGCCTTGAGGGCGGGTGTTCTCCAACGCCTCATAAACACCAACTCTTTTTGTCATGAGTCAAAGTCAGTTCCAAGTCTGCAAATCTCTTTAAAACTGTTGTCGGTTGTTTGATTCAAAAATAAAGACTGAATTACAGATTACATCCTGTATTCTTAAATTTCTCTGGCAAAAGCATCTCATACACTGACGAAACAGAATAGCTGGCCAGGCTAAAAATAAACACCTTAAATCAGTCAAAATCATTTCAAGTCAAAATCTGCCAGTCAGTTTATAAAAAGACTTACATGACTTATCAGCATGTTTAAGTGGTGCCAAACCTATACTTCAAAAACCCATGCAGTTTTAAGTAACTTTGAAACACATGATTGTTATACTGTCGCAGGTAAATTACATGTGTATGAAGGGAATCACAAAGATCCTTCCAAAAAAAAAACCAAACAAACAAAAAAAAAACTGCACAAAGGATATAATAACATGTAGCTGGTACAATTTGTGTCCTTTATGAGAATGTTTATATGGATTTAAATCAGAGTCTGTGTTAGGAGTGAAACGAATAGTTCATCAAACCAGTACAGACAACGGCAGTAATGAACAGTGTCGGGGGAGCCCAGCTGGAATGCATGCAGGAAAAAAATGGGCACATGGGATATGGGGCTGGCTTGGCAGGTCAAGTCAGGTTGAAGGATAATCACTGGTGGTGGTGGTGGTGGTGGTGGTGGGGGAGGGGGGGTGAGGTAGATTTTGGCAGGTCACTGGGGCTTAGAAATGCCATTCCTGTCCATGAAGTCTTTAAGCCTGGTGGGAAAATCTGTCATAACCCCTGTGGCTCCCAACGCAAAAGCCCTCTGGAAGTCTTCTTCATCATTCAGCACCCAAATGTACACCTGAAACCACACACAATGAATGTCTGCATGTCATCTTGGGGTTAGTAGAACGTTGTTGCCTATTTTTGAACATGTTAAGAACCTTACACATTTTCAGCATGACACGGTGGAAAGTAGGTCAAACAGTACTCAACGCACACACAGGCATAATTATTGATGTTTACTATGAACGGTTATTATTGCTTACGATTAGGGGTGTAACGGTGCGCTTGTTTGTACCGAACCGCTTCGATACAATACGGAGGCGTACCGAACGAAAACATGTACGTTATATGAAGAACACAAATACGCGGGGGAAGCAGAGTGCAAGGTTTCCTCTATGTACATTCAGCAGCGGCGAATTCTCAGCACAAGGCACAGAAGCTGGTCGGACATTCGAAGCATGTTAAGTTTCACTTTCAGTTTTCTGTATGTTGCAGCTTTGGGCCACAAAAAACTTCACAGATTCTTTAATAGCAAAAAGGTTTAAATTTTTTTTCCACTCAAGTTGGCAAAATCAAGTGAATCTGCTCCTCTTCTCCTTCGCCATGCCTCTGCTATGGCGTTACTGTGAGGTCACATTCACAGAACTTCAGAAAATATTGTGAGGCATTCAAAGATATTCAGTAATTCACAATGTTTGCCATAAATGAACGCTGAACATTCAAAAAATACAAAATACAAAACGTGTGGGGTCTCTGTTAATGCACAAATGACTGAACAGTATTTTGTAGAAATATCCTCTTCGTCCCCCCCCCCCATTGGTCTCCTTCACTATAAAGAAAAAGTATTGAAAATGTATCAAACCAAAGACCCCTGTACCAGAAATATACCAAACCCAAATTTGTCTATAATGTTACACCCCTGTTAACAATGAAAAGAAGTAAAATTGACGAAGGAAAATTCATAGTTGCTCTAAACTACACTATGTAAACAAAATACTGCTTGCGATGCTCAAGAAATTCATATATTATTTATCTGTATTCATAACAAAAATGATGTTTTTACCTGAATTCCCCTTGCAGTTAAATGTTGAAACAGAGCTTTTCTCATCAGCAAACTAACAAAGAAGAAAACTCGTGAGTACATAGACAGTGCAGCAGATGAAAAATCAACACTGAGCACATAACTAAAGATGAAGATCAAGTTTGTATGAGGCATCCCTGGTAAATAATCCAGCTATGGTTAATAAGGCAAAGTCCCTGTAAATGTAATATAAGGCAGAGCAGAATCCAGTCAAATTAGAGGAAAAATCAGCAACTAAAAATATTAGATAAAAATGTAAAACTAATCGGAAATAATCACTCAACCACTCTGAACTTTATAATAACAGAGAAAACCTGGCAATGTACAAACTAACACAGAAAAAAGTATTGCAAATGCAAATTAAGAAATACCTAAATACTTAAAAACTAAATATAATACAGGTATTTGATAACATAATTCTTCATGTACATGTAATTTGTATTTTGAAATGACAAAAAAATATTCACTCAAAGTGTCCCTTTGTTTCTGCATTTAGCTTTAATAACTACGACATGTCAATGCAAATTTTCACATAAAACAATTGGAAACAGGAGTTTCTAGTGTCTAGTCATGTGATCCACGTGTGTTTGTCTGCAGAGTGATAAGGCTAACTGTTGAATAAACTTTTTTTTTTTCCACAGTTTAGTCTCATTACACAACAAAACACACTGAATTGAGGTATTTCAACAAAACCAATGCAAATTCTAACAGTATTCAAAAATCTCCTTTTTTCTACCCAGTAAAATTACAAAACACATACAATATAATCATGTTTTGAATATAGTTATTTTAAATATAATCCATCTCTGCCAGTAGAAGAAAAAAATGCCATATTACAGCAACTGAGTGTACTTACGTGTCTGCCAACCAGGTAATGAATTTCTGACTTCTGGTTAATCGGTCAGGGTCCTTCAGTCTGAAGAAACATCCAAAACACAATCACATGTTTAAGTACAGTAGCTGTTACTGTCCAATACAAAAAATAAGTGTGTTTTCACATTTACATTACAAGTTTTCAAATGGTAGCAAATAATGTAAAACTTTACACTGGAAATAAAGTTTACTCAAAGTGGAACAGATTCAACAGCTTTTCTATTCAATCTAGGAAATAATGAGAAAAGTTAGAACAAAAGTAAAAATATGAGAACAGATACACAGCACACAAGGACAGCAAGGCAAACTATCAGTGTCATAAACCAATGCATTAATCCTGAATGAATGTTAGGCGGGAATACTCTACTGTACGACCTTCATCCTCAAGACACATCAGTACACACTCCACGAAAGGAGATGTGAATAAAATCACCTTTTAATGACTTCATTTGCTGAATGACGTTCTTTAAACAGAGATGGAAGGACACTCTGCCAACAGTGAATAAACTCTGATGGTTACACTCGATCCAGGGAAGACACAAGCACCCTGTGCAACTTTTAAAACCTGAATAAAAGATTAAAAGCTCTTTAATTAAAGAACCCGCATTTCTCTTGGTAATGAATTAAACATTTCTCAGTCTAACCTTTGAAGTCAAGTGGTTGAGTATTTCACAACGGTACAAGTGCACAAATCTTTTCTGTTCTTGAGACACTGCGCCTTGGCCGACTATGTCAACCTAACAGCAGGCTCTTGCATATTTTAATCTGGGGCAGAATTATTGCTTAATCCTGTGGACAAGTCGCACTAAAACCGTTCATGCTTTGTCATGTTAAGACCACTTGCAATGGGCTTGTGTTCTTACAAAATGCAGAGGGATAAAAGACTCCTTACTACAACTGCAATGAGTACTCAAATAATTTGAGTAATTCAAATACAAAAAATCCTCAGGTAATGTTTTTGCCTTGAGTATTAGTTTAATTATTTCATTAAGCAGTTCTGGCTCGAACTGCTGTTCACTTGGTACCCCACTTCGATGTTTGCCAAAGTGGGGGAGGTAGCCACAGACAATAGCAGAGGATGCTGGGAAATGACCCCCAGTTCTTGTGCCTCAGTGCTAGAGCTGCACAATATATCGTTTGAGCATCGTCATTGCAATAGTCACATCGCAGGTCCTGCAATGAAGGAGGCAAATGAACTGAACCAAATGAACTCTGTCTTTCATCTAATTTCAAGGGTATCCGACACATGCTATGCACAGCGATCCACCAATCACAATCGTTCTTTGCTGAAGTCGACCACGCCCTCGTACATGGAGTGAGTCGCTGGTAACAACTTTAAAAAATGAGCAACAAACAAGAGAAAATTACAAAAACAAAGACTTGGTGCCAGAAATAAAGCAACATCAGTTATCTGGAATTATTTTGGCTTCAGAAGGATGAAACTGAAACATGTGTTCTGTGTCGACTGCCTTGCACATGTTGACACAACGAGAGGTAACAACTAATTTTTTTGACCATTTACATTGGCAGCACAGCTATTAGATCCTCCTGAGTATTTTTATCATATCGTGGGGTAAAAAAAAAAATTGAAAATTGCAATGCTAGTTTTTTCCAGTATCGTACAGCCCTACGCAGTGCTGTTTAATACTTGTGTGTGTGTGTGTGTGTCTGCAGGTTTGTCTGATGTGTGTTTCACATTAACAAAATAGCAAAGGGATTTTGATCTGAAATGGAGTGACTGAACAACAGTGCACTTTGAAGGCTTCATATGCTTTTAACATATACGGGCACAGTCATATTGTAGGAGCCTGTTCTAATACACACTACCGTAATGTTTTAAACTCCCAGGTGTGAGCTGGCTGACACACTACTCACAGTTAGTGATGGGTCGCTGACATGCTACTCATGCCCGGAAGTTTAAAACACCACGGTAGCCTGTATTAGAACAGGCTCCTATTAGTCAAAAACTATGTGCCCTTCTGGGGTCAAATACAACAACAAAGGTGAGATGAACCTGTTTAAATACCAGTACCTGCGCTCTTGGCATTAAGACAGCAATACCCAAAAGAAAAAACAGAACTACACCCAGTGACTATAAGAAATGTGTGTCATGAATATGGCTCTTACACATATAATGTACACACTACATATATGTGCACATGCAATAGTATTGTTTTAAAATATATATATTAAAAAAAAATGTGATTACTTGATAAGTCGCTGAAATTTTTGGTAGAATAATCGACTTCAAAAAGAGCTACACCCCTACTCTTTACGTCTTTAAAAATTTATAATTAATCAAATCAAATGAAAACCATCCTTGACCTACTTCAACTAATGTGCACTTAATCTCTGGTGGAGTTTATTACTGTATGAAAATCTTGACCGTGTCATTCGATAACCTGGAAAGCAGGTTATTTTTTCCAGAAGCCTTGTTAGTGGATCTCATTACATTATTATTACTACTTGGTATCAGGACTTACTTGGTGATAATGGAGGGCATGGGGATCTCCAAAAACTGCTCTTTGAGTGGAACAAAGGGCAACAGGCCAGAGTAGTAGAGGCCTAACAGCTGCAGCACTCTGGGAAAGCTGAACAGTACGGGAATACGAGGGTTCTGCAAAAAACAAGGTGATGAGACTGAATGTTAAGAATACTGTGAAAACAAGAACTTGATTAAAGTCTGTTTCAATCCCTTTATATTTTGTCAAGATAACCAAATATCATAATATTGACTTTTTTTTCCAACTTGTTGAAATAGTTCCTGCAACATTTACTTTAATCATGATGCACTGAGGTAGAAGCTAGAATCACATCGATAAGCTTGAATACACACTGGTAATGAAAACAGTAAAAATCCATTTCAGAAAATAACCTGAAGAATGACTGATCCAAATAAAATACAAAGAAAATGAATCTAACAAAAACAACAAGAGCTAGAAGTAAAAAAATAAAAATAAAAAATTATATATATCTATTGACGGAGCCGCAGCCTCTCTCTCCTCATTGTACTTAATTATTTAGCTAAACGGATATTAACTCTGATCTAGGCTCAAACATAGTAAGTGATGATAATGCGCATTAATGCTGGATTACACCTACAGCCCCAAATGTGAACATTTTTAAATCCACGTTAAAAACCCTCCTCTTTTCATGTGGTTATGAATAACCTTCTTTCAATCTTGTCTCTTAAGTGCACTTTTTCATTTTAATGTCTTGTTTTACTCCATTTTAATTAAAATGTATGATTTTAATATCATTAATATCTTTATTTTATTCTGTGAATGCATTTTAAAATCCCATTTTATCCCTGATGATTTTAATGTCTTTTTCCCTTTTTTTTTAGTTTAATGTAATTTCAATGTTTTTCTGTGATTTATTTTATGCCTTTGTAAAACACTTTGGGTTACCCTGTGTATGAATAGTGCTATACAAATAAACTTGCCTTGCCTTGCCTTGCCTTGCCTTGCCTACAGTCAAGTGGTAATAAGGAGGAGGAAGTAGAAACCTGTTCGGATCAACTGTAGAAACACACCTTTGTGAAAGGTGAGCCTCTGTAGATGTACATACATTCTACAGAGAGAGAGATAATATACATTCTGTAGGTTTATACATTGCATACAACTAGCAGTTTTACTTTAATGTGATTCTACATCAATGAAAACTTAATTATGAATATTATGTTCAATTTCTGCTGTTACGTCCTCACAAATCCACATAAATCTCAGAACACCCTGGAGCATTAAAATGCCCTAAGGATAAAAATTATGCAAGCTTCAGATTTTACACATCCTGTTCCAGTTTGCGGTTGCACAGTGAATAAAACTGTTTTTTCTGAGCCAACACCTGCCACATAATCCAATAATTTCACCATGTACTACAGGGCGTCAATTTAAAAGATGAAAATGAACTGCAGACTTGTTCAAAAGCATTGGTCTACCATTAGAGATCATGTTTTATTTAGGTTATAATGAGCAGAAATTTCTCAGTCTCTGAATTAAGACACAGACGAATATGTGGGAAATATGTGACCAGCATTAAAAAGAAACTTATCAGAAGGAAAATTCTTATTATAGAAGCTGTACTGAATCTTACAGACAGAGAAAAATAAAAGACAAAGTCAAGTCTAAAGAGAAACTTTGATAAGTTCTGAAGATTAGTATAATACCACAAGATTAAAAAGAAGAGTCACACCAAGAGAATTCAGTATGTACAACAAGGTGCAGATGGATGTCACACTTACACTTAGTACTGACTTTTGCCTGTGTGAAATTCACTTCTGCTTTTTTGCAGAAAAAGATGATTTCTTGTATCGTCAATAACACACTGAGAAATAAATATCAGGGTTTTCCATTAAAAGACATGAGTGCAGCTACATTAACTCATAAAGACCCAGAGCTTTGTTTGTGTTACTTCCAAAATGATTTTTTTCCTCTCTATTTAACCATTCTTAAGTGATTTGTCACCATTTCTTCTAAAATTATCCTCTGTATTTTGTATTTTTCAGTCAAAATCAGGTATTTCCCTGGATTTAATCTGCTGATCATAAAGATGTTCATATAGGTTCAGAACAAAATTGTACGTTTTATCAAAAACAGAGAAAACTAAAGAAAAAGTTAATTTTTCAGTCTTATGTTTTTTATCCTTAAAATGTTGTAAAAAAATAAATAAATAAATAAAACAGGTCCAACATTATGAAAAATACATTCTTCGGCCAAATAACAAAAAGCTACCAGAACATTTAATCCCTGCACAAACTACAGAAAACCCCTGAATATATAAACTTATTATAACCTGCAAAAACAAGGTGTTTCTGCAGAATTGAGGGTAAAGACTTATGAACAGTATTGCAATACAAAGCAGTGAGGTCCTAGTGTCATTTACAGTGAAGGAGAGTCTTCCCATCTCAGCATGCAGCTCATATTGATGTTCGCATTGTAATTGTGATGTTGTATTGTAAACCCAGTGCTTAGAAAGAATGTACCTCTTTGTAACACTTTTTAACAATCTTGTTGCTGGCGTTGCCCCACACAGTCAGATTCTCTCTGTCGTATTTGACAACCAGCTCAGACACCTGGAGGAAAAATACTGTTCGTTAAAACGGTTTTACTCTGCTTAAAAAGCATACCTATGCAGGTTTAAAACATGAATCAGCAAGTTTACGATGCTTTCACACTCTCTACTACAAATCATATTTTGCAGCTGGGCAGCATTTCAAGTTATAACAGTAAGTGAATCGAATTTTTCCTGGTAGAAGTTTGGCAAGATGATGGTTATTCCACATTTACTGTTTATCTATTTACCCCTTCTGATACACAATGAAGTATCCTCAAATGCTGTATTTGTCAAAAAAAAATGTATGAAAACATATCACTAATCTGTAGTTTAGCAATGTTTATTATGTTTAGCAACTGCTGTCAAACATTTTCAAATATGACCAGAAAAATATCCAGCTTAAAGAAAAGAGGATTGATTTACTGTGGTTTCAGCAGCAAAGAAGAAATACAGGAGAACACATGTAATACACACACCTTCCTGATGAGCGTGTCGTTATTGACCTTGATGTCAATGTTAACCGGAGTGTTAGGGAAGGCCTCAAAAACATCACTTAGGAGAGGGATGCGTTTATCATCTCCTCCTGCACAGATACACGCTGCACAGACAAGGACAAATGGACAGCACCGTCAGCACTGATACCAGAACACAGGTTAGAGAGGTTGTTGTGTGTGTGTGTGTGTGTGTGTGTGTGTGTGTGTTTGTGTGGGTGATGTATTATATTTCTAAGTGTGTTATGTTCACCTCTCTGAAAAGTAACATCAAGGTTGCAGCGATATGGCGGCAGCTCCTGAGAGAGAGAGAGAGAGATGGCTAATTAGCATAAAATTGAGTTTGAGTTCAACAGCTTTACTCGTCATTTCCATTAAAAAAAGTATCTGAAAAAGTTGTTGCAATGTGCCCTTTCCATTCATGACAATTATTTAATGTAAAAAAGACAAAAGTTTTTCCCTCCTGGGTCTCAGGAAGACATGGCATTTAATTTTCAGCTGTATTCTCTCATCCTCCACCATAAAAGTGTCAAACCAAACGGAGCATAAAGGCAGAGAATGCAACAAATCCACCAACTCGGCTTTTTTTTGTTTTGTTTTTTTAATCAGGCCAAAGGTTACCATGTGACCTGATCAGGAGACGTAGTTGACGATTGAGGCACATGATTTGTTACCTTACTCAAACAATCTGAGGCTTTAAACTGCACTTTATTTGACTTAAAAATGTACTGACTTCTAAAATGTTATCTTTTAACTTCACATACAGTAATTTCTACTGTAAACAAGAATAAAGTATTATGTAATTTGAAATTATCTTTGTCACAAAGTAAGAATGTGCTTAAAAATAGAAGATGAAGAGCTTTCTTGCACTTAAATTGACAAAAAGATCTAAAAAGCAGAAACTCACATTGTAGGTCATGTCAGAGATGTTAGCGTTGATGCCGGTGGATCTATGCAGGTTGGTGTCATGTGACACTACGACTTGTTCGTCTTTTGTCAGGTGGCAGTCCAGCTCCAGCATGTCTGTGCCAAGATCCACCGCACTGCACAAACAACAACACATACCACTTATACTTTACAACACATAGAAACACTTACTGACTTTTACATATCAGTGAAATTCCTTGAAATGAGTAATGGTCAACAACTGTTAATATTTACAGTTCAAAATGTATGGCACACCCATAAAAAAAATACTATCAGTGAATACTTAGGGCAACAGCAGTCTGACTCCCAGGAAGGAGACTGTTGGAATAAGTCTGCCATTGGCTGACTGAAAATGGTTAATATACAGATGAAAGTCCCCTTCCTTATGCAAAACAACCTTTGACCTAGTAGCTACTCATTGAAAATAGTCAGATAAAGATCTGGCAGAGCTGTCTGCTTTGTCAGTGCTCATCCACCAACATGAAAAAGTTGTACCACAACAAAAGCAATCATTATACTGCCAGATACTTTGAAGGCAACACTGGTTTACAGAACTCTGGAGTGTATGCTTAAATATAGGTAAACAGATAGATCGACAAGATCAACAGTGTCATATGACTCACAACTTTAAGTCTGTTAAGATCAGATGGTGCACTTTGTCCACATATCACAAGAACAAACGCATGTCTAACTGTCTAATATCAAACAGCCAGATTTTCATGATAACTAAGGGTTCTACTCACTGCTGAAAAGCTGCCATGGTGTTTTCCAGGTTCTCTCCTGCCCCTGAAATAACAGGAATAACTTCATAACTTTGTCTTGCTTACCCAGTTTGACTTATACAAAAGTATAACACAA
>JAPTGZ010000006.1:18426186-18449634 GCA_029814645.1 Fowleria isostigma
TGGGATAGGCTCCATGCGACCCCCGTGACCCTAATGAGGATAAAGCGGGTATGGAAAATGAATGAATGAATGAATGACACAAAAGTAGTGCTGGGTCTTTATGGGTTAAACACAGTAATACTGTAGTGTTTTGAAAGAAAGTTGGTATTTTACTAACTTAAATAACAATTAAAAATACATTTATCTAATAATTAGTGGCGTTATCTCAATAGTAAAACTAAATGAAACAGTAAGTAATACTAAACAAATACATTTTCAGGGTCAGCATAAACAATGACACCTATATAATGCAACAAAGACTAGTTATTAACTTACAAAATTGGACTGACCACTTTTTTGTAACATCAAACGAAAGCAAGCCTTTAGATTTTAAGGTGCTGGTGAGGGTACAGTTAACATTCATTGTGTTGCTGTGTGCTGTCACTACATTCCTTTTAGTTTACTATGTAACAGCAATCTTTAAAAAAAAAAAAAAAAAAGTATTCTCTATCCATTTTCACTGGATCTACACGTCAGATAGTCATATGAAAGGTCACTTTACATGCTTCACTGCCCAAACAAACACTGATTGATTGGTCATTTATTCTTAGACTGCAGATTATAAGTAAAGAGAAGGTGAAGATAAGATGCTCAAACAAAGAATGGGTCCTCGTGTCAGTAACATACTGTTAAGTTGCTTTTGTTCCAGTTTAGTAACTGAATGTCTTATTTGTATTAAGTGCTTTTATTTTATTTGATCTAAAGGACAATTATATTTTCTGTAGGGGTCAGTAAAGCTAAAGTCATCTCATAATTTTTATTTAATTAGATAACAGCCTTTCGTGGTTGCGTAACTGTGCTTCGCAGGCTAATCTCAGGATTGTGATTAGATTAGTCATGCAGTAGTTTTTGGATGACAGAAGAGCTCTGTGGTAGAGAAGAATTGGCTAAATCAGGTTACAGAACCATTTACCGGGCAGATTTATTGCTGATATTAATCTTTCTAAAGGATTTGTTGACAATCATAAATGTACAGAAAGTCGCCAGACCTATTTGTTTAAGAGCAGCAGTTGATATAGAGCTGAAATTGTGTAACGTCCAGTAACAGGCTGTTATGATTGAGCTTTCTTGTTTATTTTCACCTCCTAGAGAGTGATACACACCAGATTTCACACCCTGAATTGTCGACATTAGGACTATAAAGTGAGTTGCGGTCTTATTTGTGTAGCGTCTGATTATGTTCTCTTTGATTCTTGCCTACTTCACTTGGTAAAAATGTTGTAATTTGGTCATAAAGTTAGTTAACCACGTGTATAGAGCAGAGATCAGGTTGATTTTAGACTTTGAACATTATCAAAGCAAATTGTTGAGTTTTATCATTAAATGTAAAGTGAGAACACATTACTATTTGTTATACTTAGGTTAACATAGATAAGAATTAAAAAGCAAACAACTCAGGAGAAAGAAATGTGTTTCAATAGCTGGCAGGTTAACTGCCTTCGTCACATAACACTGTATCTTGGTGCGTGTAAATATCTTTTTTAAATGCATATATATAATCAGTATGTTTTTTATTGTTGGCATTGCCTCATAGGGAACTAAAAACTGTGGCTTCACTAATCTCTCTGTGTCCTTTGACATACACTTCAGCCCAAAATGATTCATACCCCTCTCAAATATAAGGAATTTCTTATTTTTTTTAAGTAGACAAATGTAACAGAATTTGAAAAGCCCAAGCAGGAAAAAAAAGATACATACGGTACATGCATATAAATACAAATGTATACACACATACGTATAAAATGTAATATGACTTACATACACGTAAGTCCAAAATTATTCATACCCCTGTCAAATACAAGGAATATCTTATTGTTTTAAGTTACAAATTAGTATTTCAACTCAGATATGGAGGAAAGTCTGGAGCCGTGACAAATGTTTTTAAGTAAAGTTACACTGTTAAAGGTGTTTATTTAAACATTGAACAAACATAACCATGTTACAAAATTATTCATTCTCCAGTAATACCAAGACCTAAAAAAACACCTTTAACTGAGTAACTTTACTTAAATAAATGAGTCAAGGCTCCAGGCTTTCCTTCATTTCGTATTTATGTCACATCTGAGTTGAAATACTAATCTGTAACTGAAAAAATGAGAAATTCCTTATGTTTGACAAGGGTATGAATCATTTCAGGCTTAAGTGTATAATCAGCTCCAACAACACAAAAAGCCTCCCTCAGACAGGTTTTCATCAAATTCCCTGTACAAGCAGTCACTGAAAAAAGGAGTATATGAGAGTGCACGGCTTTCGGCTCTTGTAAATGTTCCACTCGAAGCGACCTTTGTTTTCTCCCCCCTGTCTTGCTCTTTTGCACAGTCTCTCCCATCGCTCACAGGAACATATCTGATTGCTCACTTTCTGTGTCTTTTTTTTTTTTTTCCCCCTGCCATGTCAAAGCATTGAAGCCTCCTCTCCCCTTTTTACTCCCCTCATCCACTTATCAGTGGACTGATGGAGGCTTGGCTTGTGTTCTGTGGGCTCTCCTTCCACTGGCCACGTTTTAGTCCCTCCCTAACCGCAACACTGTTAATTTGGTTGGTGGAGTAAAAGCCACAGGCCAGCAGCAGACACGCTCACTTGTATGGCTTAGGTTGTACGTGTTTGTGTGAATGGACCGAGTTTGGAGGCGGTGTGACTGAGGGAGATCCTGAGCATTTGTGTTAAAACAGGAGATTAGCCGGAGGGGGGGAAAAGACCCTTGGAGAACATGGTTTGCTTTGGGAAAAGTGTATATCAGGGGCGGGAGTACAGGAAAAGAATATAGAATGACACAAGAGCCAAGCTGGTCTCCCCTCCCCTTAAAGGGAGCAGTGATTACCTAACTGTTATGAAGGGGGCGTAGTCTTCCATGTCTTTCCTGTGCTTTTGTTTTTGGCCCCAAACCCATTTTGAAAGTTCCCTGGAGAGCAAATGAGGAGGGCGAGCCAAGCTCTTTTAGTGAGTGCACTCCAAAGGTGGAAAGTTGAGGCAAAAGACAAGCAACCCTTTCTTTGCCCTGAGTTACTTTTTTCATTCTTGTCTCCCCACTCCCCTGTTTTTTTTTTCCTCCTCGGTGTGTGCGTTTTCATGTGTGTGTGGCCAAGCTGCTCTGCCATTGGAGTAGAGCTGTGTCACAAATGGAATCCTTTTATGATAAATGAGGTTGCCATAGCAATGACATTCCCCTCTCTCCTCCAGTGAGATGGGGGCGGGGGACATTTCTAGAAAAAAAAAAAAAACCCTACCATTCACAGCTCCCCCCCTCTTCAATGGTCCACAGAGAAGTTTGTCTGATAACTGGCCAGATTCTTACAATGGATCCTGTACACTTTTTCGTTCCTAACACCTTTCAGACCGGAGAGGAAAAGGGGCGGGGATGAGGAGGAAGGCATTTTCAACCCCAGAGTGTTTCAGTGTGTGTTTGTGTGAGTCAAAAGTGTGGGTCCGCTGCTCGGCTACATTTTATGGGAAAGTCAGTTTCCCACCATTGTGTCCTCAGCCGTTGCCAGACACTGACAGGAGCTTGTCGGCAGCCGTACTGAGCTGTGTGTGGTGGAGTTTTCTGCGTTGCCGATCAGACGCTGGTTTCTGAGAGCAGCACAGGAAGAGGCAGAGTTCATATCGTGTCGTAGCCTCTGAGCGAAAAGGAGACAGCTCTTTAAAAACCTGCAAGTGTCTGAGTGGCTTTCTGCACGAGTTTGGTCTCCTACCTTGTGGTTGAGGAGTGCGGCTCAACATCCCGCCTGGGATTTTGAGCGTGACCGTTCCCGGCGTGGGCTAGCCAGTGGTGCTAGTGGCAGTGGTGAGCGACAGGGCTGCATGCCATGGGCTGTGTCTTCTCCCTGCCAGAGGACAGGAGAGATGCTGTTGAGAGGTCAGTGAAGTGGTTCTTTTGCTGTCACTATTGAACAACAACAGTGTTTCTTTGAATTGAGGTAGTCTTTCTCACATAACGCCGTTGAATCCTGCTGTTCAGTTTGATAACTTGCATTACTTACCTACTGGAGGCTCATTTTCAAAGCTTGACTCACACAGTGGTAATAACTTGATTAAAAGGGGATAGTATAAAAAAAAATCACACAATAACATTTTACATGTGAGATGGAAAACAAAACTCTCTAAAAACAAATGATTAAATTTTTACGCCCCCCCCACCCTCGCTTTTCCAAATGCTATGTCACTTGTCAGGATATTTAAATTACGATTCAGTTTGCCAAATGGAAATATGTTTATAGAATAGAATAGAAGTACTTTATTAATCCCAAACTGGGAAATTGGGTAATCATAAAATCACCTACATATGTATGGATGTGCCTGCGTTACAGAACAACAACAGGCTGGTTTAGATAAAAGTTGTTTTTCACATCATGTTTAAATCTGCTGTATACTTCATGGACTAAACTATAAATCACTCCGACCACTCATGCATTAGTTTTTAAGAGGGACTCATGACATTACATGCATTTAAAAGATGTCTCACACTAGAAACAGATGTAGCTAAATTGAATTTTCAAAAAAAAGCTGCAAGTTTTGTAAAACTACATTTTGTATTGTTAGGAGAGCTTTATTACGTATTAGGAAAAAAGGAAATAGTTTTGAATGTATGATTCCAGTAAATTTGATTTAATAATATTTGTCAGTGTAGTTCCAAAGCGCTGTTCTCAAGATTTATTTTGTGATGTCATGAAAATTTATAAAGTTTTATACACTTTTTGGCTTCTCGTACGAAGGAATCAAGAAGTTGCGATTAGTTGGTTATTAATGACGAGTATATGGTCAAGAAATATCTACGAAAAACATCTTCATCCATTTCTGTTCTTTTTCAGAAATATAAACTATCATGGCCCGAAGGGATTAGTTTAATATTAAACATTATAGAGGACCAAACATGCCAACATTTATCGCTCTTGGTCATTAAGACCTTTGGCACATGCTGGTTTCTGATACTTGTTTTTTGTTATTGTAGTTTTTGATCCAGGGATTTTGAACTGTGGTAACCTGTGTTTTATCTATTGATGCACAGAATCTTTTTCCTGTCGACTGACGGAGGGGCTGCTGAAGCCCAGTCAGCGCTGATAGCAGTGCCGACAGATCCTGTTAAAGCTGTCAGGAATGTTAGAGCTGGGGGGCAAAGGCTTGTTTCAAATTTCAATCAGGGACTTAACGCTTTGCTCCCGAGTTCAGCCCATATAAACACCGCAGTTTGTTGAAGGATCCATTTGGAGGCAGTGGAGAAAGAAACCAAAACATATTCAGTCACAGATCAGATAAGACATAATGTTGTAGGAAATGATTTTACCAGGCTCCTCTTCCTGGATGCTGAAAAATCAGAATTCATCTCACATACAGTAACATTTCTGCTTGTAGTAATTCGGGTCCTGTTATTTGTGTTCTCGTACACACAGATGTGCAGCTGTCCACTCAGACCTTTGATGCTGAATGAAGCCCTTTTCCCTTTTATTTGCCGCCATTTCAGATTTTGTTTCCTGTGTCCTTTTTAGAACACGGTGTTTGCACATGTTGTTTTGATCTGTTCCCATCCATTAAGAACTTTCTGAATACATCTGATAGAAGCTGTTGAATAATCATGTGGGTCTCGGTTCTTTCACTTCCCCTGTTTAAGTGCAAAAAAAAAATGCTAATGTGTTTTTTTAGGCACACGTCATGAGTATGACGTGGCTTTTGTGTTTTTGCTCAGTCACTTTTCAGACACTGAGTCATTTTTGCTGTGTGAATTTCAACATGGAAGCTTTTGTAGAACGTGATGGTTCATATATTAATAACTGCTTGAAGTAGAAATATTTTTAAAATAATTATAAGATAATCATCAATTCCAATCATTATTTTCAATATAAGTTTGATTAACTTCGTCACCAGCTTATGTTTATTTATTTGTTTATTTATTAGGATCCCCATTAGCTGCAGCACATGCTATTCTTCCTGGGGTCCCATACATACATACAAAAATACAATATATAAATAACTAAAAAGACAAAAAAAAAATAATAATAATAGTAATGTTTGTTTTCCATTTCGGCTGCTCCCTTTCGGGGTCAACACAGCGAATATTTGCATGATGATTTGGCACGTTTTTACATCAGGATGCCCTTCCTGACAGCCGGGCTTGGGTCTGGCCGGGAATCAAACCCGGGCCTCCCATGCAGCAGGCAAAAGCTTTACCACCCTGAGCCATGTCGTCCCCCCAAAAAATAATAGTAATAATAATTTAAAAAAAGAAAAATGATCAAAGCAAAAACACAGCACCCATGGTTGTTCACCAGTGAGTTTATGTCAGTTGTTATCCTTGCCATCTCCTTGGTAAACCATCGCACATATTATATCTAGTAATTAATAAGTAATAGTAGTAATTATAAATAAGTGTTTCAATCACCTTACATGTTTCTTATTATTATTCAGTAGTTAACCCCATGACTATGATTCCAAATGCAACAATTATTTTCCTTATTGACCCTTAATTACATTCATCACAACAATATTATATAATTTTCCTCTAATTTCCTATAACATTATCCATACCGTGATCAATACCATTACAAACCCTATCATCATCATCACCACCACTACCACCAGTATGCAACAACAGTCCTGACTAAACAATAGCCATGAGAGCAGACACAGCACATTTCATTAGGAAGCAGGTAAGTTTGTTGTTTGATTAACTAGTCCAGTTTTTGGTCTGAATATAATATTATCTGCTTCTGTGTCTTGATGCATTACATTATCCTCTGCATTTTGCATTTTTCAGTAAGAATCTGGTGTTTTTGTATATTTAATTTACTGATTTTGTAGATGTTCTTTAAATCTAAATTCAAAGACTATTTTATCAAAACAAAAAGAGACATTTTCATCGAAAAATATCATTAACTGAATATAAAAACAAGTGTCTACAACCTCTGTCATTTGTCAAACTACATGGGTTTTACTGGTGAAGCAAATGACGATGTTTCCATGTTCACATCAGAGTCCTTGAACATCTAACAGGAAACACAAATGCTGCTGAAAAGCTGAGAAACTGCCTTTTGTGTGAATTACTTCAGTGTATTGATAGAATTATTGGGTCACAAGTTGTTAAACACTTTAAATCAGTTGATGCTGTCAGCTAGGTCTTTGAGGATTAAGCAAAGAAATTAATTTAATTTGTAAATGCTTTAAAATTTCATTGGTAATTTTTTAATCTATAATGAATCTAGAAAAGAGGAAAAAGACTAATAACAAACATTACGATTATGTATTGCCTGTGAAATAAAAAATGACCTAGACTCGGTGAAAGTGCAGTAGTGTAGTATTGTAACTTATACAATCATGGTCACTGATAGTTTTTTTGTTTTGTGCAATAATGACCTAACATTTTGAACCTGTTTTTATTCCAGTACACTCACCACGAGAGAGACGAGTTTCATTGAGAAGATGAAGAAAACTGTGAGTGTTTTTCCTGTTTTTTCCTTTGTCTCACCATCAGTTCTGTTAAAAGAATGTGAAACACTCCGCAGAGGTGATTATAAAAGAACAGCGGGAGCCGTTTGAGCCGTTAAAGTTTAATGATTAAACGTTGCTTAAATGGCCATATTTTCCGTATTAAAATAATACCTGTTGAATCTGTATCTGAAATGCAGTGTAATGTGCAGTTTCTGTTTGTCAGTGAATTAAGACGATAACGAGTGCTGTTGTCTTCCTGCTAATGTTGAGGCTCCGATTTTCAAGACTGGTTTGACTTTGATCGTCGTCTGTTTGAAGCCAGCCTTGGGAAAAGACTTGGGTTTTGAATTATGTGGTTTTGCAGTGAATAGTTTAGATACCAAGATGGTGGCCAAGAGAACTCTGGCCCCCGGTGCTATTTCATTTGGTCTCTATTTTTCTTTGTTACAAACTATCGTGGCAACTTGGTAGTCACAAATAAAATACTTCATAATAAATGACAGTGACACTGTGTTGGAAACTGTGTCTTTAAAGTGGCATCAGTTTATAATGGAATAAAACATGTGGTTCACAGTCTTATCCGCCAGCTGTGTGCAACATTTCAGCACTTGCATGTATAGAAATCTAAATTACGTACTTACACATAATCTGTGTTTTATAAAGCAGTGACACTAGAGACTGGTTGTCTCCTAATTTTGCTTGAGGAGCACATTTTTTCATGCACCATGCTAAAGCTTTGACATCCTTCTGCAACCAGGGCAAGAACATCATTGTGTTCTACGGCTCTCAGACTGGCACAGCAGAAGAGTTTGCCAACAGACTGTCCAAAGATGCTCAGCGCTACGGCATGAAAGGAATGGCTGCCGATCCAGAGGAATATGACATGGTAATGCAAATGAACAGGGATTTTTGTTTTAGGGATTTCAGTCAATGTAGCAGCCTGATAGAGATGCACAGATGCATTTACTGAACAACATGAGCCAGTATCTGTCTTAATGAATGACACGGCTATCTGCAAGTGGGATACTAGTGGTTGATGTTTAACCTCTTGCCTGTATTAAATGTCAAAGATGGTTATTTATATGGTTTAATTTTTTACAATGATTTCTTCATTGTGCTAGCACAAAAAGAGAACAACTAAATAAAAGACCATAACATCTTCATCCTGGCCCATAAAACCAACATTACGGTCCTGAAAAAGTTTTGAATTTACAAATCTGCATTTAATACCTTTAAAAAAGTCTTTAAAAGTATTACATTTGAAAAGTTATGTTGCCATAAACTGTCATAATTGTATTTAAATGTGTCTGGAAAATTTCCAAGCTGCAAAGAAAGTAACGTGAGTCGACTCAGTTCTACCCGTTCCAACCCAACAATTTATATTGAAATTGGGAGCTAATTATTGCTGACTTTGCAACCCTGGTGAGAAATTACTCAGAACAGTGAGACTCAAGGTATTTGAAAAAATAAATACATTTTTCTAAATTCTAGGAGGCATGAATTTTTGCCAGAATGGCTGTGAAATTGGCATTAAATTCTGTTTTAATTAGACTTAAAAAGGTCTTAAAAAGCCTTAAATTAAAACTGTAGAAACCAGTAGGAACCCTAGTTTGTTACCAATCATAGAATCATTATAGTACCAGGTCAAAGGTCAAACAGTACACAAATATGAACCAAGTTTTTCTAAAAAATCTGTGACATAAATACATGATAATCTACATCACTCATGGGAAGACAAGTTTGGTCAAATAAATTCATCAGCTCACTTTGTCTGATGTGGTTTTGCAGGGTGAACTGTCCCGTCTGTCTGAGATCACAAACTCCCTTGCCATATTTTGTATGGCCACCTACGGTGAAGGAGACCCAACAGACAACGCCCAGGACTTTTACGACTGGCTGCAGGAAAATGACGATGAAGACCTCTCTGGATTAAACTACACTGTGAGTATTTGTGCTTTATATTAGTAAACATTTTTTTCGGATTCTGTTGTGAATACAGAAGAGTCATCAGGTTGAAAATAGCACTGGTGTCACTTGGATTTCTGTAGGTGTGTTTACATAAATGTATTAAAGCCTATTTTTAAGTTTCACGTAAGAAAATCTTTATATTAATACTGTTTTGTTTTGTTTTTTATAAACTATGACTTGAGTGAACAAATAATTCATATGAATATTTAGCTGTTTCTACACCAGGGGACCGAATGAAATCCAGTACTTGATTTAATGCAAGTCCAGAACAAAATTTATCAGTGTTGTTATTTTGTTTTGTTTTATTTGATATTTTAGCGTGGAAGTGCTGTGTACTGTCTCACTCTTTGTTCCACAACTTGCTTATTTTGAGTCACGCTATGCCGGTGTGCCTTCTGTCATGCAAACATTCAGCATTCAGGCTTATGTGCAAACTGTGCATCATGACAGGAAAGGCTTTGTGTGTTGTCATGTCCAGTCTTTGTGTGTCATTGTGTCATTGTCGGTATGCAAAAGCTTTGGCCCCATTTCAGTAAAGAACCTGAGTGTGGGAACACCAAAGTCTGGGCACAGTCACATCTTTCTTATTATGAGTTTTTCAGTTTATTTTGTTTGAGTAGCAATAATAACAAAAAAATTAGACACTCAAAGACATCAGGGATCATAAATGTGATACTGATCAAACTTCTTTTTCTTCTTCTCTTTATTATGTATATAGTATTTACCAGGACTTCCAACTGGCTTTCTTTCTGTCTGTCTTAAGATTTTTGTTCAACCCATTTCTCAAAGACTATTCAGCTGACTTTCTTTATATTTGACACATATTTTCTTTATCACCTGGAGAAGTGCAATGCAGTATTTGATAACTGAATTTTGAGTTTTGGATTTTTTTTAAAACATTGAAAGAATAATGTTTGTCTTGGTTTGACTGAACTACACCAAAAGGAAAGTCATTTAGTTTAATTTATTTTAAAATTGTCCCTATTTTAAAATGTTAATTTAATCCCTGACCAGGCAGGATATTATTACATTTACAGTTGTTTTATTAACTGTCAAACCTCTGGTGCGGTGGTTAGCAGCCATTATAAACAAAGCATTTAATCCATGAAATATTTTTACCTTTCAGTAACTCGACATCTTGATACCTTTTAGCAGTTCACATTCTGATTACGATTAACTTTTCTGCCCCTTCTGTTGCCAGGTATTTGCTTTAGGCAACAAGACATATGAACACTACAACGCCATGGGAAAATATGTCGACAAGAGGCTTGAAGAATTGGGAGCTAAGCGCATCTTTGATCTCGGTTTGGGAGATGATGATGGAAAGTAAGTTACTTGGTGTGGGATGCCATTATCTGATGCACATTACCTGATTAAGATGTAATAATTATATTCATATTTCAAATATTTAAATAACCACTTAGAACACTGTAACTTTATTGTATGGACTGTTGGTGTTTAACACATTTTGTGAAAACAAGGGCAGGGTGTGTTGTCTCACATGATGCCCAGTGGCTTTTAGGAAAAGGGTGATGTGAAGTGTTTGTTTTTTTGGGGGGGGGTTTTCTGACTTGCCTGGTTTTGCCTTGCAGTCTGGAAGAGGACTTTATTTCATGGAGGGAGCAGTTCTGGCCTGCCGTCTGTGAACACTTTGGAGTGGAAGCTTCAGGAGATGAATCAAGGTTAATTTATTTTTAATAATTTATTTGAGTTTAAATGTATTATCTTTACTTCAAGCATATTTTAATTTGCCAGTTTATGACTTCAGTATGAACAGGATGACACATAATTTATCCACATTTACACAATGGCATTCCTTAAGTAACATGTCTTAAACATTCAAAGAAGTTACTGAGACTCTTCTGAAGGTGTATCATCACAGACATGAGGTTTACCACATGGCTCAGTATTAGTGAAAATACAAAAATGTAAATGTCTCTGGATTTAAACATTGATTAAGTGGTGCACCGCAATCTCTATGGCTTAATCAGTTTTATGTGGTAAACCCCACCCGCATGTACATAAAACACATGGCATGTAATATGTATGACTCTATTACAGGAAGCAAACAATGTATTTGTGGTGTATTTTATTTATTCATTAATTTACCTTTATTCAACCAGGAAGTCCCTTTGAGATCAGAAATCTCTTTTGCAAGGGAGACCTGGCCAATGTAGCAGCCATACAAAGTCCAGACAATGCAAAACACATACATGATACACAATAAACAATAAAACACAATAAAAACTATTCAACAATGATGGACTTAAGAAAAACAGTGACATTCCTCCTTCACTGTATTCTCCAAGATACTTTTAAAATCATTAACTGAAATGAATGTTTGTAGCTTAACAATTTTGAAGATTATTCCATGACCATGGCGCATGATGGGAAAATACTGTTTTTTCGAATTCCATCACAACTTATGGAACTGTCAAGAGTTGATTGACAACTCTTTCCTGTAAAAGTTTCCTAAAGAATAATGTTGATTTTACAATTAAGTCATTTTTCATGATTTTCAGAAAGAAAATCTCAATTAAGAGATAAGAATCGATGTTGAGTAGATGCCACAAGGATAAAACATTTTCTTTTATGTTTTTTCATTTCTGGTTCTTTTCTACCTGTCTTATTCTTTTCTCTTGTGTGTTATATGATGCTGCTGTAAACTGATCCCATGGTGGGATCAATAAAGTCTTATCTTAGTAATCTCATCAGTAATATTGTAAAGAAGTTGACACTACGCTGTATTTTCCTAACAGCATACGTCAGTACGAGCTAAAGGAGCACTCTGACATCAACATGAACAAAGTGTACACAGGGGAAATTGGCCGCCTGAAGAGTTTTGAAGTTCAGAAACCGTAAGTACAGTGCCAGAACCAGAGGGTCAGCACCAGAGTTCATTTATTTAAATCCCTGGTCACTGCTTACATGTCACCTACATTTCTATCCATCTGCCAAGTTAACTGAAGGTCACTTTAAGAGTAAGATTTTCTGCCCTCTAGTGGATGCTTTCTTCTTATATACAATGAAGCATGTATATGAGTATTTGTACTGTTAAATTAGACTTTATATGTCCACTGTGACCAGTTTAATGTCCATGTATTGCTATTTTTTACATATAAATAACCACTTTTTAATTACAGGCCTTTTGATTCGAAAAATCCTTTCCTGGCTCCTGTCACCGTCAACCGCAAACTCAACCGAGGTGGTGATAGACATCTTATGCACCTGGAACTGGACATAACAGGCTCTAAAATCAGGTGAGATTAGTTTGAGTCCAGTTATTAACTAAATGTTCAGCTGTTGTGTGTAGATGATAAAGGCCTGAATATATCATAATTATCGTAGAGTTTATCTCCAATTTCGTTGCTCCGCTCTGGTGCAATGACAATAAAGGCTATTCTGATCTTAATTTCAGGTATGAGTCAGGAGACCATGTCGCCGTTTTCCCTATTAATGACTCTGCTTTGGTGAACAAACTGGGACAGATCCTTGGAGTGGACCTTGATGTGGTTATCTCTCTGAATAACCTCGATGGTATGCCACTGAAAGCACCAAGCACCTTGACTTTACTGGATTGTCAAAGAATCCTCCCTTGATATCAACATTAGCCCTATCAGCTGTCAGTGACGTTATATTACCGCTATTCTGTGTTATTGCTGTAATATAATGTGTTGACTCGTGTTATGAAATACATTAGTCATGATGGTTGTCACGCGAGAAACTATACTTTATGGTTACACGAGTGATTCATAATGGTGCAACTGTAAAAAAATAAAAAAATGTATTGTGACCTTAAACACAATAAGTTGACGTAGAAGTCACTTAATTAATTTTATTATTTTATGCGTCACCCTCAGGGTTTCTACAGGTCCTCTAAAAAGTCCAAACCAACCTTTTCCCTTAAAATGTCATAAATACAGAATGTATAAATTAAAAAAGCTTTTTTTTTCTCTTTTTCAGTCCCTGTGTTTTCATAAATCACTCAAATTAAGAATTTAAGATACAAAGTGGCACAGCACTGTTAATGTAATTGTAATTACTGGTCCTAGTGTGACACAATAACTAAAAATCAATTCATAAATATCTTAAAATGCCTTAAATGTAATGTTTTGAAACCTGTAGAAACCCCAGTAAGTTAATGTAGCTGTAGCAGTAACGCACTCTCTTTATTTATTAGTCGACCATTACATTTTAGAATTAGGATTAGAATGAAACGGTGTGGATAAGCATCAGTAAATGTAATAGGATTAAAACTTTTATACATTGCTTCATTGAAATGTTATTTATGAGTCATGTCATATTGAATTACAACATTTTCTTTGGGGGGGGGAGTACAATTCCTATAACCCACACGTTATTTCCTGATGCCACTACATTTTTTTTTTGTGGTTTTGAATGAGACGCAGCTACTGGTAGAAATTCTATACTGAGCTTTTAAAGGCTTGCTAGACAACAGAAGTATTATATATGTGTTTATATTAAATTTCCAGAGGAGTCCAACAAGAAACACCCCTTCCCCTGCCCCACCACTTACCGCACTGCCCTGACACACTACTTGGACATCACACACCCCCCTCGCACCAACGTCCTCTATGAGCTGGCTCAGTACGCCTCCGACGCAAAAGACCAGGAGAATATGCGCAAGATGGCGTCCTCCTCCCCTGAGGGCAAGGTCTGTGATGGTCTGGTTTAAATGAGACACTTGTTTGGTTTTTGTTTTCCCCAGTTCTTTATATGATTGTTGTTCTTTCACTTCCTCTCTACAGGCTCTTTACCAGAGTTGGGTCTTGGACGCCAGTAGAAACATCTTGGCCATCCTAGAGGACATGCCGTCTCTGAGGCCTCCTATTGACCACCTGTGTGAGCTGCTGCCACGCCTCCAGGCTCGCTATTACTCCATTGCTTCCTCCTCTAAAGTGAGTTTTCTAAGCATTTTAAAATTATGCAGAAAGACAGAGTAAAGTATGCTATATGTCTTTTCACAAATTGGTTTTTAGTTTTTTTTGGTGGTGAAAGCATGTTTCTTTTTTTCTTTTTCATTTTATTTTTATTGGAAAAGGTGACAAAAAAAACCCTCCAACAATAACATTCTTACATAGAATTTCTATTAGAACCCTTTTTGTGTTTTATATTTTCTACATACAAAAGTAGAAAATGTACATATGAACTGGATGCTTGCAGTTTCGGTATTTCTTACTTGGGGAAAAAAAAAAAATTATATAAGGCAATAAGCAGTGTTACCAGTTACCTCTGGGTTCTTTAAACATTATAAAAACATAATATAAATGCATGGAAATTGTATAAATGGGGACATTTTTAGAAGGGTGATACAAATTCTGGGCAATTTGTGGATACAAACTTGATCTGTTTGTTCCAGATATAATAAAATGTATCCCTCTGGATTCTGATAGAATACGTCAGTTTTTCCATTTTGAATATTTTGCAAGATGCTTTCATACCATTGTTGGTGGACTTGGATTTAACCACCTTCTCATAATAGAGTTTTTGTTGGCAGCCAAAAGTGCCTGTAGTAATTTAGTATCTTCCCTCTGTTCTAGTACAGTTAAATCACCAAATTATAAATTTACAAAGTCATAGGTAATGTGAGCCATAAAGACAGATATCAAAGTCCAGTGGATACCACTCCAAAACTGTAGCATCTTGGGGCAGTCCCAGAACACGTGGTAATGATTTGCTCCCTTTGAGCCGCACTGTCTCGAACACTCAGGCGGGTCATTTTGTATTTACCCTGATGGGGTGTCTTTAAAAATCTAACCACATTTTTCCAACAGTGTCAAAGTCTGTTTTACTCGTGCAGTATTATTATTATCCCTGCTCTGGTCAATAGGTTCACCCCAACAGCATCCACATCTGCGCAGTGGTTGTGGAATATGAGACCAAGACCGGACGCATCAACAAAGGAGTGGCTACCAACTGGCTGAAGAACAAGCTGGTCACCGATAACGGCCACAAATCCACCGTTCCCATGTACATCCGCAAGTCCCAGTTCCGTCTGCCCTTCAAAGCCACAAACCCAGTGATCATGATCGGCCCCGGGACAGGAATCGCTCCCTTCATGGGCTTCATCCAGGAGAGGGGCTGGCTCAAAGAGCAGGGTGAATATAGACGCTGAATGATGCAGTCCATCTGACCTTTTTTACAACATCCACAAAGAGGGTGGAAAAAGATTAGGGAAGGCCTCCAAACATGTTTGTTTCTTTTGCCTTGTGGTGCAGTGTAAATGTTGTTGAAACTAGTTTCATTTACAAATAGTCATGGTCAGGTCAAAAGGCCCACTCACATCGACCTCCATAAGACAGAGGAGTTCAACTAGCCTGGCCAGCCATCCCATTTCCTCAGTATATTTACTACTGAGAAAATGCTGTAGAATCACAGGGCTTGAATCCAAATATGAAGGTGGGACTGACAGGCGCTGAGTAAACCAGATAAGATGGACGTGATGCTTTTGAAAAATTGATGTTTTTGACTGCTGTGTCTCGCTTTAAGAATACATGGTGTAATCTGTAATTCAGTCATTTTTTAAACAACTGACACCAGTTGTAAAGAAATTTGCTGATTTGGAACTGACTTTGACTCGCAACAAAAAGAAGTCGGTGTGTATGACTGATTGTGAAATACCCGCCTCCAAGACTTGTGATTGGCCCAGTATAAAATAGATCAGGCATAATCCACAGTAAATGGAGCAGTTCCAGACTGTTTTCTTTATATTGAATACATAGAGGAAATGGAATGGCTGGCCAGGCTAGAATTCACTCATTCATTGCTTCATTTTTATTCTATTTCAAGCAAGTGAATAGGCAACACAAATGACGTGCATACAGCAGTATCTGATAATGCAAAGCCATTCAACTGAAATACATGGAAGTTCAATAAATCAAGTTCATTCATTTATGCTCAAAAAGGAGTGGGAAGAAGAAAAACTTAAGTAATCCCACTCCCATTTCTCATCAATAATTGACAGAATGAAATTTCAATACTTTCCCTGTCTATAAACTTCTAAACAAGACAATGGACAAATCAACCTAAAGCAATTATAATAAACTCTTTCAACAATATTTATATTATATAACCAAAAAATGTGTGAAACAAAAAAAAACAAAAAATAGAAAAATGTCCATTCATGTTCAACTGCTTTTAATAACAGCTACATCTGATAGAATAATCATCACTGTGTGCATTTGTGTGCTTCACAACAAATAGATTTATGTTTTTAATACATGTTAGAGTGTTTTCATTGTATGTGATGCACAAAATGACTAATATGTAATTTTTTTGTGGTTCCTATACAGGAAAGGAGGTTGGAGAGACAGTGTTGTATTTTGGATGCAGACATAAGAATGAGGATTATCTGTACCAGGAGGAACTAGAGGAATCGGAGAAGAATGGAGTTCTAACACAGCTTAATACCGCTTTCTCCAGAGATCAAGAGTATAAGGTGAGCGTGTCTGTAAGGGTTAAACCCTTACAATTACTGTTACAATTATTTAAGTGAAACTCCTCTACAGGTTGAAAATAGCATAAATATTTAAAATATGTGGGATTCCTAACCACAGGTAGTAGTAATAGTAGGTACAGTAGGTATTTATTACATCAAAATAGTTTAGAAAATGCATTACATTATAATGATGATAAAAATTAGAGATAATATGACTGCATGTTTTATTTAACATGTCATAAATGTACGGTATAAAGGATGTACATCAAAAGTCACTGAACCTTCTTGTCTCTGTCTCTAAAACAAAGGTTTACGTTCAACATCTCCTGAAGAAAAACAAGGAAGACCTCTGGAAGCTGATTCACACAGACAATGCTCATATCTACATTTGCGGGTAAAGGGTGAATTTATTAATTAGGGTTTGCATTGATTTTGATCAATTTGAGCGGGATTTTGTAAAAAGAAATAAACTTCTAATTTAACATTGAGCTAGGTTAAAATTACACTTTGAGGATAAAATAACATGTTTCTACATTGATTTACATTGGACATTTTCTTTAGCGTGGTGACACCTCCTACTGGCAAATAAGTTGGGGTTTTTTCTATTCTGATCACTTCAAGCAGTTTTGGAGGTGAACAATCGGTGTGTTTCCTTCGAGCTGCTTTAATTTGCAATTTCAGTTTGCACATCAAAGATCATGTTTAGGAATGACAAAAATTAGAAAAATAACCTTGAAATTGCTAACTTTTTTCACATTTGAGAGAATAGAAGAGCAGGTCTTTATACTTTGAGGTAAATGCTAATAAATGCAAACAGAAATACTGCATGTGGTGCAAATGAAACAGCACTAGGTATGAAGAGCTGCCGGCAAAAACGTTACAGAAAGACTTTGACAAACTGTTTGATCCAGACCAGTGGGTCAGGTTTGGGAGTAAACAGTGTCTGCCTGCTTCAGGTTTTTGCCCAAATACCTCTTACATCTATCAGCTCATCCCTCAGTAGGTAGAAGATTATTGTATGAAATACTGCATCTAACTGTGATGATGATCCAGAGCCAGCTCATTATTATTATCATCAATCCAACAGTGGATGGAAACATTTTCATTTTCTTTTGCTGATATTTTTTAATATCAACCGACTGACTGTATTTACATGCACAAAAAATATTCTATTTGCTGCTCCCATTCCAAGGGATATAATATTCCCATTAACACATAAAGACCCAAACATCCACCATCTACCAAAATCATGTACTGGTATAAACTGTTTAATCCCTGTTGATCCACTAATCCATGTTTACTTGATGTTAAATACAGTTTGTTGTCTTTTTATGGTGATCAGATATGACCCACTCGGACGTTCAGAGGCTCCGTAGTTACCGTGAAAACACTGCCATCTTCTACAGCATTGATTCACCAGTAAAACCCATGAAGTTGAATCAATGACTGTGGATGGAGACACTGGTTTTATGTTCAGTTGATGATAAATTTTGCAGAGAAAAAATCCCCTTTTTCCCAGTTTTCTCTGTTTTTGATATAAAAACTCTCAATTTTACTCTAAACTTTTATTTTACTCTAAACTTTTATGACTATCTACATGATTAGTAAGTTAAGTGTTGGAAAATACCTGATTTCGACTGAGAAAAAAAACAAAAAACCAACAGAATACAGAAGATAATATTACAATAAAATGGTGATAAACCACTTAAGGACAGTTAATATAGACAGAAATTAAAGTGCCACAAATGTCACACTGGGTTCTTTTGGGTTGAGGTGTTCACATAGTTAATAATTTAAAAAAAAGAAACACATTTTTTAACTAATATCCCTTTTGATGTGCAGCTCTTCTGCTTTCATTCCAGCCACCACTTCCTTTAAAAACAGTAGTGTGGGCTTTGTGAATAAAACGCCAAACTTTCTTTCCTGCTTCAGGGATGCGAGAAACATGGCAAAGGATGTGCAGACGGCCTTCCATGAGATCGCAGAAGAACTGGGAGGCATGACACGCACCCAGGCCACAGACTACATCAAGAAACTGATGACCAAGGGACGCTACTCACAAGACGTGTGGAGTTAAAAAGCCTCAAACCCAGCCTCGTCTCAAGTGGATGTTTTTAATCTTTTTTTTTTCTTTTCTTTTTGTCGTGAGTCAATTATTTGGACTGAATGTAAAAACATTTAACACTTGTTCATACTCACCCTGGTTCGTCAGAGCTATAGGTAGCAGAGGATCATGAGGCCTTGGTTTTTATCAAACCCTACCTCAGCAGATTTTTTTTTTTTTTTTTCATAAACCCATTCATCAATTTAAATCTTTATTTTGTATGTATATTACATGATGTTCCTGAATCACCAGTACTTGTCTGGTGTCTCTTCCTGAGCCGTGGTCCCACAGTCTATAAAGAGACTTTGGTATAAATGAATTAAACTGGTGTTGTTCGGCGTTTGACTGCAACTTTAGATGTAAGCGGATTAGTTTTAGGAACCTGCTGGCTTTAAATGACTCGATCATCGACACTTATGTCAAATAAAAAATCCTCCGATGAACATGTCATTATCTGCATTTCCAATTAAAATTGTGGAGGTTGAGAGCTCAGAAAGCTTCAGACATTAATGGGTGCTCACATTTGTACTAGTTTCTCTCAGAGTTGATCTTGTAGTATTTTCAAGACTTCATGAATTAAATGTTTAAAGAAAACCTCTGAGGAAAAAATGTTTGGTGTAACAAACTGGCATCATAGGTACAAAATATGTTGACCTTTGTATTTTAACAAAGGGGTTTTGCCTTTTATGCATAAGTTACTGCTCACTCTAATCAGTAGCAGTAAACTTTTGAAAGGCACAAAAAGTGATGCAAAGGGGGAAATCATTTTTCAGAACGATTGTATTTTATCCTGCCTGGTTTCAAACACAATCAAAGTGTTTTTGCAGATATTTTTATTTTAATATTATTATTTTTTTTATGTTTTAATCCAGATTCCAGGTCTGTCCTTGTCAAATAACGATAGTTTTCTTTTTATGCATAACTGTCAAATGAAGTTACTCTGGCATTGGAGACCACTTTTGTTTTGGCATTTTGTTCTTTTTTTTTTGTTTTGTTTTGCTTTATTCTGTCCTGTCACATATGCAATAGGAATGGGATCATGACCAAACATAGCAAATATTTTTGTCTTGCAGCGTTTTTCAGTCAGTGCTCATTCCACTACATTGATGTGAATAAAAGGACTCTGAACAGTTCAGTACTTGTCATTTCAGGTAACCAGTGAAAGTACAGCCTGTGCCTTTTTAACACTGCCTTATGTATTAGATGAGCATTAAAACCCAGATGCTTCACTAACGTCTTCTTTAAATCCATGAAGAAACCATGGTAGAAAGTCATACTCATCTGAGACACTTTACCAAGCGTTGTCACTTTCTCATTCCATGTGTTTGATGTAATTATGGCATGCATTTTTTAATTAATAAATTGGAATAATTTGCCACATGATGTGAAATGAGGTTTTCTTTGAGATTTATGGGTGTTGATCTGATGGTTTTCTCATATTCTCAGGTCAACCAGTCTTAACTAAAGTACAATTATCGAAAAAAATGTTTGGACACTTAAAACTTGGTTGAGTTTTGTTTATTGTGAGTTTATGCACTCTATGTACAATACCAATTACATATACATGTACAATATTCAATACTGTTCATATACATCTCATGTTTACACATATATACATGGAGAGTTTGCTGTTAACACCAGATATATACATTTACATGAGCAAGTATACATATAGAAATATACATAGAGAATATGCATATACAAATATGCAGACAATATGTAACGTACAATCTTAAATATGAAATATTTACAGAAAAAAATGTGTTTTAAAATGTGTGGCTGCATCAGACAGACCCAAACAGATGCAAGTGATTATATTTTGTTTATTGTTAACAAGAAAAAATGAAACTAAAGTCTTTAGTTTTAACCCTGAGGGCACACCTATTTTGGTTATGAAGGAGACACTTGACCAAACACCTGAGAAAAAGAGAGGGAGGGAAAGGGAGCATGCCCCATGGCCTTCACAACTCTTTAGTTTCAACATGTCCTTGACGTGCGTCATTAATTTGCTTAAACGTTCAGTGTTGACCTTGATGGAACAGAGCATGTGCAGAAGGAGAAGGTGGGTTTAGAGAATGGAACAATACTTGACACAGTTCAATGAATTAAGAGTGATTCTTAATGCAATATATATGTCACAAAAGGATAAGGTGTCCAAAAACATTTTTACGCCATTGTATATGTTGCTCCTTTGAAAATATTTCACTACTTTTTTCTTTACAAACAACTACATTAGAGATACTGGCCTCAAACTGGAGTGAAACTGATTTATCTGAACAAACAAAACAAAGATAAAGCTGAGTCTCTGAAAACATGTAGAACAGGTCAGTGCACCAGTGTCAGTGCCACTGTTCAGGACCATTATTTTTCAATTCAAAAAACTTTACTGACATGACCATGTATATGCAGTACTGCCAAAGCAGTAATACTACAAATACACATTTAAATGAACTAGAAAGATCTGAAAATTAAATAACTAAGTATAAATCTACATCTAAAAACACGAAAATGGCAGATGAGTGGCTACAGCTGTGATGTGTTTTTGTCCTTCAGATCATGGCATGCCTAAAAAAAATAGTTTATTTTAACTTATCTTTCCATTAGATGTCCTTACTATTTCTCATAATGTTAATCTGATCTAAAGCAACATAAGGATTAAAACTAAACAAAAACAAACCTTTTTACCTTGAAACTAATACCTCCTGAACCAACACAAATAAAAAACTAACAATACAAAAACTTTCTTACTCTCTCTGTTGTCATGGCAATATCAGCATCACCTTGGATTTAACAGCCAACTGAAGGTCTGGGGTTCAGATGTACACATGACCCACTTCTCATTCAGTGAATATAGAACATCAGCGCCCTCTTGTGGTGTTTTTTTTTTTAAATCTAAAGCATTGAAAAGATTTGGGGTCATCATTAAGATTAATCAAGCAAAATTTTTTCTTTTTTCTTTTCTTTCCTTTTCTTCAAAATCAGATTATGTTGTGATGAACTGGTTGCAATTCTTAACTGAATCAAAAATAAAACAAAACAGTTGAATTCTTCTGTAAAAGCACCGTTACATGAAAATACTTATGTTTAAGGTTGAACTCATTTAAGCCAGTTTTTATATTTTAGTGATTCCTTCCAATGAAACTATGAAAACCGTAAACTGTAAATATAATCACATCAAAATCACATGAGGTTTGCCACACTGTAAAAGTCAGATCTCTATGTGATTCTAAACCACATAAGGAAGTGGAATAAAATAAAATAAATTGAAAAGATCAGACTATATATGATTATTGCGGTTCATACTATCATGAAGAAATAGATCTGAGTCATGTACTGTATCATTGAAAAGTCATAACAATGCTGATAACTATTGAGAGAAAATGCTTGAAGTTATTTCAGGAAGTGCTGTTATTTTGCAGTCTGTCAAAACAGGAAGTACCTTTAGATTGTGTTGACAAGAAGAAAAAAATTTTACTTTGAAGATGTGTGGAGTATCAAACAATTACCTGCTCTGGAGCTGCAGCATATTTTATAAACGTTCAGTTTGAGAAGAACCATGCTGATAACTCATATGAAAACTGAATCGACCCAATCATGTGACTAAATCCAATCTGATCTTCTAAAAAATGCTAGACACAGGTTTACTAGACACACAATAATTATAGTATTTGTACAATAATTTCACTCTCTATGATGTACGATCAGTAAGTCCAGAAATCCCATAAGTATATATGTATGATAATTTGGTTATCAAACAGCCTGCACAGTGGCTGATATTGTACCGGTTCACGTGCCTCTTTACAGCCAATGAACACACGACGTAGCATGAGTGACGCACAATGTAGTATGGCAACAAGAAAACATATACAAAAGTTTATCAAACCGGTAGCATGGCAACAGAAACGTCAACAAAAGTTTATCAAACCAGTCCAGTTGAGCCAAGAACTACACTGAAAAAAGCTTTTTTTCTATCTGTGGTCATATTTTATTCAAGCCGATGTACCAGAGCAACGTCAAATCAGGCATGTACAATGATTTTCTACAAAATACGATGATCTTAAGCTTCTGGTATGATAATGTGTCATTTCCTATCAGGACATCTCTTAAGAACTGGCCTGTTCGATGTTCCTTTTTATCCTACATTTTAATCTGACATCTCAGAATCAGAATGCTTTATTGTCATTGCTCATATTTCAGAGCAATAAAATGTCATTTCTGTTTCAACCATTCAAGAAAACAAACAATACATATACTGGGGAATACAGGAGTGGAAGAAACTGCCCGTTTGCCACAGGGCGGCACTCCGGTTTCTTAGAAGGAGGGTAAAAGACATTTGGTTAGAAGAGGAGAAAAAACATTAACATCACACTGCATTCACAGGGGGCACAGTGTAGTATTAAAAAAAAACAACAAAAAAAACACCTCAGCATTTATTAAGCACAGAACAACATTTAGAGAC
>JAPTGZ010000006.1:18475130-18486490 GCA_029814645.1 Fowleria isostigma
CCAAGTGTGGTGGAAGAGGGAAATATCTAAAACATGTAGGACACCGGCTCTCTAGGACCAGAGTTGCCTACCCCTGTACTAGGGGATTTAGTGAAAATAAAAATATAACATGAAAGCAGATATAAATACAAAAGAATGGAAATCAGAAGCGAGACGTGGTGTACACATGAATGCAACTGTAATTTTAATTCAAAAACATCACATATAATAGTGAAACCCTTTGACTTTTACATGTACTTTCATAGTTTAACTCATAGTCCTTTGTAGGGTGTTATTTTTATGTAGGTCAGTAGTTCAACCACCACTTTTTTGATTTGGCATTTTGCTGTTTACTACTAACAAAACTTGCATTTCTTAATATTAAGTATTACAAGTGGAACTGACATGTATAGGAATTCGAGTTGTCTTGTTGTAGCTTGTTTTCACAAATTGTATTAAGTAAGTGTGTGAACCCAGATCGTTTCACAGTCTGTACCGCAGGGCACATACAGATTCTGACCTGATTTTTCAATTTTAACACAACTATCGTGTTTAACTACAACTTGCAGTCACATGATACACATTTAATCTGAAAATCATTTGATATACAATATTGTGTGTGGTCTGATTTCTCTGTTTGCAATGTGTTCTAATATGTTTGTGATTAATGTGAATTCCCTGTTGACTGACTCAGACTCTGTTTTAGTTTACACTACCTTTCAGCACCTCCTTACCTACCGTTAGCATTCTCCTGTTGATCCAGGCCAGCGTCGACTTTAATTTAATACAAAACAGTTTGAGCTGTTTGTCCTTGGCCTGCGGGTTTGAGCATAATGCAGATGAGCTGAGCAGACCTGCAGACCGCCTGTGTGCTTATTCATTCTCAGCTGTGATGTGATGATGTGATTTTTGTTTTGTGCGAACGTCGATACCTCTGAGCTTCCTGGAAAATGAAAACAGACCTTGACTTGCGGTGGGATGTAGTGGTCGCTCCCTCTGATATTTACAGAGCTGGCATTCCACCACCCTTGTCCGAGATAAGAGCTGTGAGTGTGATAGGTGTGGGTGTGTTATTTTTCAGAGGTGTGCACTTACAGATCTGTCCCTGAACACTGTTAACCCCGTCCATGTTCGCTGCAGGGTCTGAGGACTGGCAAAGGCAGTATGTCAAACACGTCACCACTGCTCCAGACTAAGATGATTAACTCTGATGACTTTGAGGATGACGCTGAAGATGTTCTGACTTTTCTTGTAGTGCCACCTGCAGGTCAAAGTTGTCACCTATACTATGAATTTCTCAATGTTTAATACTGGCACTATATTTAGATGGTCCTTGGCTAATTTGTTGTAAAGACTTTGATTATTTTTCACCTGTAGAGACTGTGAGAATCACAGATGTGTAAAGGGACAGATAACACTGGGGTGTAATGAACCATGGTTAGTTATACTAGGAATTTATAGTCGCGGAAAAAAATATAAGACCATCAAAAGTCATCAAAAACAATGGTTATGCAATCAAGTACTAACTCCTGTGTGTATCATGTAACTAAAACAGACAGAAAAGAAAATAAGGAATGCCTAAAAGCACTGTTTTTGTCAGTACAATGTCATAGCTATTGATGTAATAACTTAAGTGAATTTGGTTATTATCAAGAGAACCATGGAAAATGGGTAGATGTCAACTCTTAAATTAAACTCTTGTGAGCTATTTTTTTTGTTATGATTACATTTTTTCAAACAAATGTACCTTTAGTTGTACCAGGCATTAAAATGAACAAGAAATTGAAGAAAACATAGCGAGGTCTAATAATTTTTTCCGTGATTGTATGTACATTTTGTTGTAATTTGCTAATAGTTCTTTTATGCTCATATTTGTACAATCATGGCTGAAAGTTTTGGCAGTGACACAAAGTGACTCTTTGATAGACTAGAAATGTCATTTATTCACCAAAAAAAGTCTTTAAAACATGAAAACAAACTTAAAAAATGACATGGAATAAAATCTAAAAGAACTGTGTTAGCAAAGATTGTTCCAACAAAAATTGTGTGACTGTTGTGGTGGGAAAATCTGTCAATTAAGAACTCGAGACCAAACTGGTCTTTTGTTTGAATTTATTGTTTCCTGCACGAAGGACTGCCCTCGAACAATGCTGAGTTGTAGGTAGTGTTACTTCTGAAATGTATTCTGTTACAGATTACAGAGTACATGCCCAAAAAAGTAAACTGTTCTGTAATCTGTTACATTACTCAAACTGAGTAATGTAATCCAAATACTTGGATTACTTTTACATTTTCTTGCATTTTAATACTGTATGAATGTAGCAAATCACACCATGCTTACTCTGTTGTAAACAGAATGATTCTTGTGTGTTCTGTTTTAGAGCTGGATGAATGTATTTGGTCTAAGCCTCATAAATACATATGAACATGTGACGTATTAGTACAACCCAAAAAAAACTCATTAGTGTTTAGTCTGGTTATAGAAAAATGGACAAGAAAAAAAACTCATCTCATCTTCCCGCTTAAAAAAAAAAATCCCAATATTAAAATATTCACATCTGTCCTCTTCTGCACGATAATATTGCATTCTCCTTCCTTATTGTTCTTTATTGTGAAGTATGTATTTCTAACCAAGATATACCCTGCCCTGGCTCTGATCTGCCAAGTCTGGCCCCGCCTCCGACTCTGACTCCGCCTCCATTATCTTGACCTGTACTTGACAGACTGACTCGTTCCCACAATTTGCACTCAACACTAATTATCAGAGTATTTGTGTCACATATTATATCAAGGAATGATGGGAAATACGTGGGAAACTGGATTTGTGAAATTATAGAGAATAACTGTATTCTGATTATCATGTATTAAAACTGTAACTGTAATCGAATACAGTTACTCATATTTTGTATTCTAAATACTGTATGTAATCCTGTTACATGTATTCCATTACTCCCCAACACTGATCATAGGAGAGTAAATGAGAATGGAGCAGCAAGGTTTATATACACAAAAGAATAGCATCATGACAATAAAAACATTACAGTCTTAGTCAGCTGACAAGTGGTCAAAACGTCATGACATCATCAAGAGTTCTGTGGGCGGGGTCAGGATGGGTTCAGAGGCCCTTCGTATGGAGGAAAACATTGATGGGGTGATTTGGTTCTGCTCGATGCTATGTGTTCTCTGATATACACGGCGCCTACTGTCCTTGATAACAGAGAATGGGCTGTACATTTAGATATAGATAGTGTAGAATGTTCTGTATGTGTGACTGTGAGTACAGTAAAACCCAGAGGTTTGAGGTTAAGAATTATACCAGCTCTTCAACATATGCCCAATAATAAAGCCCCAAGGCCAGATGGTTTTTCAGCCGAATTCTACAAAGAATTTTGGACTACACTAGCAACCACTTTTTACAACATGATATTAGAAATTAAGGAGGGACACAAAATACCTACAAATATGAATTTGGCTAACATTACTCTGTTATTTAAACAGGAAAGGACCTGATACTCCCATTCAGTTATCGCCCAATCTCATTAATAAATGTAGATCTCAAAATAATTAGCAAAGCTTTGGCCAGAAGAATAGAGAAAGTAACTCCATACATAATCCATCCAGACCAAACGGGCTTTATTAAAGTAGACACTCTTCAACGAATACACACAGATTAATTAACCTTATACATTATTCTAATGTAAATAATCTAGAACCTGTACTCATCTCTTTAACACAGAAAAGAATTGTACAGTTGATATAAGTTAGCCCAGTTAGGACTTACACAAATGGGTCAGATAGGAGTTGTATGAGTGATATGGTTTCGATAGTTACCAAAGTGATATCATTTTGCCAATGTCCAGGGTGTACCCCGCCTTCGCCCTTAAGTAGCTGGGATAGGCTCCATGTGACCCCCATGACCCTAGTGAGGATAAAGTGGGTTCAGAAAATGAATGAATGAATGAATATCATTTTGCCATTATATTGTCAAAACTAATGATTCCAGTCATTTACTTTCTTTTGCTTATACTCATAGTTTGATGTTTCTGAAACTGTAAATTGTGATGCTGATAAAGGAAACAAATTGGTTTTGAATTTTTTAGTATACAATTGCTTCTCATTTCACTTCTCATTTACTGACACCCAGTTGACCTATGCATGTTTCACAGCACTGTCATATGTTTCTTTTGGCATGCGTTATTTTTGATAAAAATTTTATGTCATCTTTGCATTGTTAATTTGATCTTTTTTTTGAAGTAGTTCTACTTTCATCCATACTATGTTTCTATCTAGAGCAGTAGTTCAGTTCTTCTTCTCGTAAGTTGTTTGCAAAGCTTTCATACTTTCTCCAACCCTGGTGACTGTACTATGATACTGAGGGTTTTTACAAGATGGTTTTGTTCACATATTGTCTGTATTTGTCATCTCGTTTTCCTCATTTTGATTTTATACTAACATCTGCAACGCAAACAACAAACAAAGTCCACATCATAGAATCAGCTTTGTCTGCGTGTGTCAAACAGCTTTGTTCACACCAGTAACAAGCAAAATCTCCGTCCACCTCCACAAACAATAACGCTGACTATCAGATGATCTGGGCACTTCCTAATGTCTGTGATAACCACCACTCTGCTGCTATAGAGCACATCATGTTAATTACTTCCATAAGGGAAGTTGTGGAATGTCTTGAGTGTCTGACTTCCTGGCTTCCCTGGTGTCCTCGGGGACCGCTCATTCAGCCTGAGACGAAGAAAAGGCACAGCACAGAACCTAGCATCATGTGGCAACAGTCCTGATATGTATATATGTATATGTGTATATATGTATATGTGTGTTACATCAAGGAATGAGAAACTGAGGTGGAGTGGGAAAGTCCGGCAGCGCTGTCTCAATTCATCTTCACTGACAAAAAACAAAGGTTATAAAGACACGACTCCTGATCACTCCTGGGGTTGGAGGAGCAGTGGTTCCCAACCTTTTTTTGGCTCGTGACTCTATTTTAACATCACAACTTTCTGGCAGCCGCAGACATTCAAAACTGAGACATTTGTTTTGCTAAAATTAATTTGTTTTTGATAATCTAATAGTTTGCTGTACTATGTTGCAAATAAACATTAATTTTAGATGATATTTAGGCTATATAATGAATATTATTATGGACAGAGGTAGACAAATTGAGATTACTCTACAAAGTGAGAATTTAATTTTCCTTAGTCATGATATGTGCAGTCAGTTGAGCTTGTATTTACAAAGCTGCAAATTAACAAATAATCAAGATCAATCAAGATATGTCCTCTCAGATATGGTATCCTGCACTTTGTTTGGTTTTTAATTAGGAAAAGTGTGTAGTGTTTTAATTATAATGAAATATGTACTAAATTGTTAAAAAAAATGTTTTTATTAGTAATTTTTTCAAATTTTTTTATCAATTAGTAGAAATTTCAAGTGATCCCATTTAAATTCCAGGTGACCTCATGGGTAAAAAAAACCCAAACAAAACACTGGGTATAGAGTCTGTTGTGTTTGATTTTTGTTCTTGGTAACACTTTATATTAAGACTACGGACACACATGTAACTTAGTAGCATACTAGCTATTTGTTAGTTATTATAAATCATTAATTAATATCTTATTCTGCAAGACTTTATTCTACCATTACTAGATTACCCCCTATATAAGCTCCTAATTACCTCTTATTCATAGGTAGTAAGTTGTTGTATATCAATTATGATCTCAATATTTGTAGTTTTGTATTTCGTTTCATATGAATAGACCACCTTTGGTAAGCATTATTAGGAAAGAATAACTGTTTTAGTGGTACTACCACCTTGTAAGCCCCATACTGAGTAAAGCATATTGAAATCAAAATTGATATAATTGATATACAACAACTTACCCACTAACTATGAATAAGCAGTAATTACATAATTATAAAAAGCTTATATGGGGGAAATTCTTATTTAAGGGTCTAGTACACTAAGGGTACTAGACATTAAGTACTACTATTACATTAAGGGTAGCTAGTATACTACTAATATACATGTTAATAAGCAGCTAATTAATGGTGAATATGTGTGTCTTAATATAAAGTATTACCAAAAAATGAAACACAACAGTTAGATGCTAATTCCAGGAGTAGTCAGGGGTTGTGTCTTTATAACTTTTGTTTTTTGTCAGTGAAGATCAAGTAAGACAGCACTGCCGGACTTTCCCATTCCACCTCAGCTTCTCATTCCCTGATGAAACACGTATACAATAGTGGCAAAAATTATTAGACCATCAAAAGTAATCAAAAACAAAGGTTATGCAATCAACACGTGGCTAAAACAGACAAAAAAGAAAACATGGAATGCCTAAAAGTACTGGTTTTGTCAGTACAATGCCATAGATATATGTGATTTTGGTTATTATCAAGAGAACCATGGAAAATGGATAGATATTAGCTCTTAAATTAAACTCTTATGAGCTATTTTTGTTGTTATCATTATATTTGTTCAAATAAATGTACCTTTAGTTGTACCAGGCATTAAATTGAACAAGAAATTGAAGAAAACCTAGGGTGGTCTAATAATTTTTGCTGCCACTGTTTTGTACATCTCCTCTGTGTCTGGTGGATTTGTGTTTATATGTGTATGTCAAATAAAAATCGGTTAAAAAATGATACCAGACTAAAGAAAATGTCAAACTGTAGTCACTAAAAGACTTCAGTAGAAGGTTAAGTTTAAGAAAGAGTGCATTAAGGCTTATTTAAAAAAAACAAACAGCAGTCAGAGTGAAGAGAAAATGTCAAACTGTAATAAATAGAAATAAATAAAAAGTAGATTTCAGTAAAAGGTTAAAAAGTTCACAAAGGCTTTTTAAAAAAAAATAAATAACAGTGGGTACAAAGCTATTCCTGTAGCGTGGGGTCTTTGACCTTTGGACTCAAAGTTTATTAGTGGACTTTTAGCGCTTCAGCCTCCAGATATTTCCACTATTTCTGTGAAACATTGCAACACAAGAATCACATTTTCCCAACTTAACGCCTTCAGATACATGTTGACTTTCATCTGTTGCTCAAATTCTATTGCTTTGTTTATACTTAAGAAACACAGACTGATGTCAAGCCCTAATGGTTCTAGATATCCAGATATTTTGGCGTCTCCGGGGTGCTATTGACGTCCATCTGGGGAATTCACAGTATGCGGCACATAGGTTTGTTTATCATTCCCATCTCTTACATTAATCTCTGCTGTGCGGTGTTTAAACAAGCATCGAAATAACTCTCATAAAATTATCCGCAGATCCTCTTGCTCAAACCTGACCGCCTCAGTGTGTGAATATGAATGAACAGACGTGTGCTACGTGTGCATACTTCCCACTTACATTCAACCTCAACTGCTTTTATAAATATTTTGACAACTTTAAGCATTGAGTTATCACACCACTTTCCATTTAAGCTCCAGATGTGAAAGTATGTATACATGTTTAAAACCTTGGTGGCACCTGGGAAGTCATTTGACATGGAAAATCTACTTCATCAGCCACTCCAACTCCATGTCAAGTTGTAAATGTACTTTTGTTGGGTAATTAAGAGACATTGATGTAAGACAGGCTCTATTGTAAATGAAAAAAGACTCAAAACCCTCAGGATCACATCAAAATCAGCCAAGAAAAATCTAGAACAGGGGTCTCAAACATGCGGCCAGGGGGCCAAAACCAGCCCACCATAGGGTCCAGTCCGGCCTCTGGGATGAATTAATGAAATACAAAAATTACCCTTTTTTTAATGTCAGTCTAAGGTGGAACAGACCAGTAAAATACAATCATAATAAACCATAAATAATGAAAATTGCAAATTTTCCTCTTTGTTTTTAGTGTAAAAAAATGTAATTAGACAAAAATATTTGCATTTACAGACTAGCCTTTTACAAAAAATGTGAATAACCTGAACAAATTTGAACAACCTGAAATGTCCTCAGAGAATTAAGGGCAATTTTAACAATATTCTGCCCATTACTAAATATTTTGTGCATTTGTAGATCCACTGAGATCTGCAAGTTGTAATAAACATGTGAAAATGAGACGCTGAGGCAAAAATAATGGAATGAATAGTTAAAATTGCACTTTTTTCCCTTAAAGTGGAACTTGGCAACATTTTACCGGTTGTTCTTCTTTGGTGGTTTCATTCTTCTTCATTGGTGTTGTAGCATTTTTTTCTGCGGACCTCCCCTGGAGGACCATTCACTATCGTAAAGCTAACCCTCCCTCAACAAGCATGCACTTGTTTTCAATGAAGGCAGCGACGAGAAGGAAAAAATAGTGATTGGACACTGTGGTGCAGTGGAATGGGAAATTTTAGCCAGCCATTGAAGTTTTAGACATTTGTTTTCACTTTATGGAGGAGGTCATGGAACCAGAGCTGCTCTTTAGCAGCTAATGCTGTAGCAACACAATGCTAACGGCTGCAGACAGCCTTAGCTCATTGGTTAGTTGTGCAGCAAACGAACACCCAAAAATGCCCCCAGGTCCCCGGAGGTGGCTTCCATTCCCACTGATGGATCCTGCCTGGTCCCAGATGCATGGGACTGGTCGACACACCAGATATCGGGGACTCAATTAGCTGCACAGCTAACCGCTGAGCTGAGGCTGTCTGTAGCAGCTATGACGCTAACTTTATTTATTTGGTAAGTGAATGGTGACGCCCCAGTGTTCAACTGAACATCTGAGGAACTCTGTTGTACCTGTTGTTTTTTTGTTATAATGAGAACGTTATTTGAAATTGCTATTGGGCTGTTGTTGTTTCCCCAAGGGCTTGTAGCAGAGCCTGGAATAACGTTGTGTTTTTGTGTCTGTGTTATGAGTCCGTGGCATTTTTATTTACCCATTTGGGAATGAATAAAGACATTTATCATCCATCTAAGCCGTACAGTTTAAGAGCTAACCGCTAACAAACATCAACAGCCCCGACCTGTCACTGCCCCAGCCTCGTTAGCATTAGCATGCTATCATTCTGGGGCTAACATTTATTGTACAAGAATCACATAAGTATCATAAACACCAGCTACAACTAGATTCAACTAACTAAATTATGTGTCTACAATTAAAACACAGTCCCGAGGCAGACAAAAGATCTAATAAACTGAACAAACTTACACCTACAGGACAAACAGCCATGATTACTGTAATGATATGCACGTATATATAACAATGTATAATGACAGTGACTATGTAAACATCTCCGCTAGCCAACAAGCATCCAGGCATCTTTGACAAAATAAGTTCATAAACGAGTAAACACTGTTACAACCAATAGCATCATCAAGAACACAAATCCACTGAAATACGTTGAGAATAGAGAATGTATCTATGTCGGCTCTGTCATGGTAAACACCTGTGACATGAAGGCACAGCTAGCTTGTGTTTAGTTAACCATCGGTATGTAGTTGAAGTTATGGTTGTGTGGTAGTGCCATAAATGGTGCCGTTTCTCAGTTGAGACGAGATCTTAGGTGTACTGGGACAGCTTGAATAAGTTGCAAGTGCCAGAAATAGACTGTAGAGGGGACAATCGGACAGAGAGCTTCCATTAATCCCAAAACAAGCCATTTATCCATCACAATTAATTCGAAAGTGTTTAATTAAGGTAAAAATGTTACCACATCCTCCTTTAAATAAATTTCACGTTTTTCACATTTTTTAACGGATAGTTTGTAAATGTAAACATTTTTATAATATATTTTTACTTTTTTCATGGTAAAACATAAAAGTTAGAATACAGTTGGAATTGACATTATTTATGTATTATTATGTTATTATTTTAATGATCTGGCCCATTTCAGGTCATATTGGGCTGTGTGTAGCCCCTGAACTAACATAAATTTGAGACCCTTGGTCTAGATAGATAGTGATAGCATTTTCTGAGGTGTTTAAAGGCTTTGACCATTTCTTTTGTTGGTTCTTTTACTCTGTGGATGTGGAGTGTCAGACTGAGCGGCCAACATCTCCCTAAAGGTCCTGTATCTGATGATTATTTCCTGTGAGGCGGCCTCTCGGTCTACTTGTTTTCGATGTGTGCAGGATCATTGAGAGCCATGTGCGTGTTTGCTTTGTTTCCAGATTGCCACATTGTGTAATCCTGTGTATATATGTATATTGTCTGATGTTAGCGACACATGTAATTACGTTTAAGCTGAGAAACCACAGACACGTGTTGAAGTAAATTGTTTAGTCATGCGTGTGTTCGGAGTGCTTGTTAGTTTACCCAGCTGTGAGGTAACGTGGTTAACATCCTATCATTTTGGCTCGACCTCCTGGATGTGGAGAGGCACGACTCCAAAACATCTCAGTTCAGCATGGGATATCTGGCATCCGAAATTATAATAGAGGATACACAAGCTGTAAATATATAGTCACAGTAGGTAATATAATAAAAACAGTTTGTACTGCTTTCAGATTAATGTTCCCAGTGTTATGACAACAATGAAAGTATCATAAAAGGCAAAAACGGTTATAAACCCAGACATTAATACAACTGAGCATAAAAGAAAATGGGCAGAGGAGTATGAGTAATGCTTATTCCAATTATTTCCTAACTTTTCCCTCAGTTTCTGGGTTTATAAAAGACAGAACTCTGTTTTAATGCCTTGCATAATTTCTCAGACACACAGTCTAAAAATGTTTGGTTTGTTTGACCAATGATCCAAAAGGTTACAGGCAAAGACTATGAAGATAATTTTGTGTCTTTATTATGCAAGCAAAAAGATAAAAGGTAAACAAAAAATACAGTTTTGGAAAAAAATAAATAAATTTGAAAACAAAAAGGAAGATTTCAAAACTTTTAAGCTTAACAAAATTGATTGTGTTCTCATTTTCTTTTATTTCAAATCTGAAATTTCTGCTTGCAGAACAAAATGTTTTGTCATTTTAAAAGTTTGGTTTGCAAAGTCCAAAGGTTTTACACTGCCAAATCTTTTGCAAATCAAGAAAATTTGCTTGCAAGTTCAAGTGATTACCTCTAGGTCAAAATCATTTGTGAAGCAAAAACTTTTGCTTGTAAGTTTAAATGAAGGTGATGGGTGGGGTCTACATGAGCAAAAGGGATGGATTTCTATTGGGAACTAGTAGTAGTAGTAATTTGACTTTTTTCCTTTTCTTGCATAATAAAGACACACAACTACCTTCATGAAAGTCATGGTAAGACAAAGTACACAAATGTCAAGCTGAAATTTAGAATATTTGGTATTTTTCATTCATTCATTCATTCATTCATTTTCTGAACCCGCTTTATCCTCATTAGGGTCACGGGGATCGCATGGAGCCTATCCCAGCTACTTACGGGCGAAGGCGGGGTACACCCTGGACATTTCGCCAGTTCATCGCAGGGCTGACATATAGAGACAAACAA
>JAPTGZ010000006.1:18501627-18518028 GCA_029814645.1 Fowleria isostigma
CCTGTTCTCATGGTCAGTAAATCACATCTGTAGTGATAGAACAGAGGTGTCAAAACTCGTCATTAAGGATACAAGGGGGTCGTCAAATGTCGTCTTTATGGGGGAAAGAGTTAACCAGGGCCGTTACTTGTTATAGGTGAACTAGGCGAATGCTTAGGGCCCCCAAGCCACCAGGGGGCCCCAAAGCTGCATGTTCTTTATCTGTAGCTACTTCATGTGTTTATTCCATCACTTATGTACTTAAAAAATAAATGTAGGATATGAAATAAACTGCAATGATAAGCTGTGGCTGGTATTTTTGTAGCATTATTAGGTCATATTCACTGTCACACAGTTAGTGACATAGCGGGCTGCCAACAGGTATGATGGGAATGATTGACAGCTACCCACCTACCATTCCCGTTAGCAAGAATATTAAACAAAACAAACACCATAACGGCATCAAAAAGAAGTTACCTCAGTGGTTGTTGTATTTTCTTATTTAAAGTAAGCATTTTTATTAACACTCAAAATCTATTTTATTGATGTATAGAGGATTGTTGTTTTCCTTGATGCTATTATGGTGTTTGTTTTAATACTCATGCTAAAGGGAATGTAGGTGGTAGCTGTCAATCATTCCCATCATACCTGTTGGTGGCCCACTACGTCACTGTGTGATAGTGAATATGACCTAAAAATGACACAAAAACACCAGCCATAGCTTGTCACTGCAGTTTATTTATATCCTACATTTATTTTTAAGTACATAAGGCAGGAGTGGCCAACCCTGGTCCTGGAGAGCCACAGTCCTGCATGTTTCAGATGTTTCCCCTCTTCCAACACACCTGAAGTTTATTATCAGACTTCTGCAGTGCTGGATGATAGACTTATCATTTGAATCAGGTGTGTTGGAAGAGGGAAACATCTAAAACATGCAGGATTGTGGCTCTCCAGGACCAGGGTTGGCCATCCCTGACATAAGGGATGTAATAAACACATGAGATACCTATAGATAAAGATAGGACATTTTAATTCTCCTCAGATGAGGCTGAACATGCAGTTTTGAGGCCCTCCCTGTTGACTCGGGGGTCCTAAGCATTCACCTAGTTCGCCTATAGCCAGAAACGGCTATGAGTGTCACTATCCATTTACCTGTTTTCTCTTTTGGGCCCCAGACCAGAATGACACGGTGCTGGTGTTTCGTGGCGGTGTGCACTGGACGGTGTCAGCTGACGGCGTTGTGAGTGGCCCGCTGCCGCTCCGTCAGCGCTGGCCTGACCTCCCTCCTGCCATCGAAGCCGCCGCCTTCTCTCCGCTCGACTCCAAGTTGTACTTTTTTAAAGGTACGGCTTCAAAGAGCTCAGTAACGTGACTAATGCTTCCTTTTAAAGACGTTTCCCCGACTGACTGCAAACCTTCAACTATCTGTTAAAGCCCAAAATAGAATCTTTTGTGTCTTTAGAAAAAAAAAAAAAAGGGAAGAAAGAGTGTGTTATACTACGCCACAGTCTCAGCTGTTTCCTCACAAGTTCACTTTTGGGCTGAGGATGAGAAACTCACTTCAATTATTTACTGCCAGGTTTAACTTAACCTCTCAGGACCAAAAACCTGGAAGAGTTGACTCAGTTCAATGATCTGTCTCATGCAAACGGCTTTCATATAAAATACAGATGCTCTGCTAACACATGATTTATACATAATTAAACAGAAATAAAACAATACTCATCTAAACAAAAAAAAACTCTCAGTTCTTCCCTTAAAAATCTTCCATCTTTGTAAAAAGAGCATTTGATTTTCATGAAATTGGATGAATTGTGAAGCTACTTATGATTAAATCAGGGTTCATACAGGTGCCTGAAATCCTTGAAAATGCTTAAATTTCAGTGTTGTTTTTAAGGTCTAAAAACTGCTTGAATTTTAGTTTAAGTGCTTGAAAGTGTTTGCAACTATAACCAAAGCTACTTATCTTTATAAGATGATATATTAAGAAAAATCAAACTTCATTTTATATCAAAAATGAAAATTGCCTGATAGAATCTAGGTCCATTTTGATCTTAATCTTTGTCTCGGTGTGAGTGTGCCTGAATAACTCTGAGTAGCTTCCCTTTTTTTTTTAAAAAAAAAAAAATAAAACTTTGTGTTCTCCTTTAATTTCTAAACTTTTTGATTGAATGAAACAGAATTTTAGATGTTTATAGCATAATAAAATGTACATCATTATGATTAAAAAGTGAAAAAAATAATCATGAGGATATGTATTCCTTTAGATATGTATTCTTTGAGGTGTGTGCTGGAAAATTTTGTAAATGACCCTTAGAAATGCTTGAAAAGTGCTTGATTTGACCTCGAAAAAATGTGTTTGAACTCTGTTAAATGTGTGATAGTGAACAATAGATGCAAATCACAAAGATGTCATTGATTGATTGATTGATTGATTGATTGTTAATTTTGAATATCAACATTTTGAGGGGTATTTTGTGGGACATTTTGTGTAGAACCCCACGATTACCCACCCTACCAAGATCACATCACATACTGCAACGCTCATTGATAACATTTTTACCAATGACATTGAATACACAAAAATTAGTGGTCTTATGATTTGTTAAATAACTGACCGTTTACCTATTTTGACATTATTTGACATCTCCTATATGAGTAGTAAAAATGCACATAAATGTATGTTTAAAGAATAAGAAATTATCAATCGACACACTCAAGCATGACCTAATGCAACAAGACTGGAATTGTATATACAAAGAGAATAATGTAAATAAAGTTAATGATAGATTTCTGGAAATATTTTGTTCTCAACATGAGCGTTGTTCTATTCAACATGTAACAATAGGAAGAACAAATTTAATAAATACCCATGGTTAACCAAGGGCTTACAAAATGTATGCAAAAAGAACTCTATAGATGATTCTTAAAAGGACTGAAGAGTCTGAAAATAGATATAAAACACACAAAAATAAGCTACCAAGTATAATAAGAGCTAGTAAGAAAGCATACTATAATGAGGTATTAACTACAAATAAAATAGAAAAAAGCTATACCGCACACTGTCCATTCAACTTGCAAAAAACCTTAATAAAGATAAGAACGTTTCGGTCCAATTGACCCTTTTCAAGCAAAGATAAAGATATCTGGGTCAGTGATATATAATGGTCGCACCACATGATATTTGATGAAATGGACATCGAACAAAGTTTGTTTGTGTATTATGAGAGAAATATAACTGCAAAAGCTTTGCAATTTTGCACAGGAATACAAAACACTATGTAAATCATGCCAAATAGGGCAGAAAATAAATTGTAATAGATTTAGAGTAATTTAAAAACAGCAGTCATGGCTGGACGGTCGCACCACATGATATTTTGACACTTTTAAATTACAGAAAAATAGCAAATAACTCCTGATTTTTGAAAAGGTGAAGCGACTACATATATAGGAGAGACGCTACATATAGATTGTATATTTTTGTACAATTAAACCTTTTTTAACTTGAAAAAAAATACCGCCGGACAGAATATTTAGGCATCACGTCATTGACCCATCTATATTTTGAATGGACAGTGTGTGGGATACCTGTTTTCTATTATATTCGTACCTCATGCTCCTACGCATCTGTCCCTTGTAGACTTTTTAGGCGTGCATCAGCCTCCATATCCTGTCTTAACTACAAATAAAACACAAGAAAAATCAATACAAAAAAGAAAACATATTTGAAAAGGATGAAGTTCAGCTTATATACTCCTGCCCCCTTACCCCATCCTTCTACTGACTATAAAGTCCCAATGTCAACTCCCATAAGTAAGCTTAATACATCTTCTACATATCAAACTAAATTCTTACCAAGCCTGAACAAAGCAAAAAAAAAAAAAAAAGCTACACATATCAAAAATAAACTGTCCATTTCATAGCAGTACTTGAATTTGAACCAATTTGTACGTATGTGACTCTTGTTTCACTTGTTCAGGGAAAAGGATGTGGCGCTACACGGGCGGTACATTGGACCCCGGCTTCCCCAGGACCAGCACCGGGCTGGGTCTGCCACGCCACCCCGACTGTGCTTTTTACTACGCCCCTCTCGGTCACATGATCGTCTTCAAGGGCCCCCGGTACTTTGTCCTGAACCTCAGAACCCTGCGCCCGGAGCCCTACTACCCCCGTAGACTTACAGACTGGAAAGGGGTGCCACAGGGGACCAACGGGGCGCTGACCCGCCCAGACGGACGCCTCTTCCTGTTCAGAGAGCAGCGGTTCTGGAGGTTTGACACAGTGAAGGTGCGAGTCACCAAAGAGGGGCAGTGGGCCACAGATCTGAGCTGGACTGGCTGTAGTAACACACTCCACAGCAATGACATCCTTTGACCAGCAGAGGGAGCTGTAGGCTTCAGATAAAGTGCACTTTGTTGTATGCTATGGTCCAGACGGCAGTAACTTCTGGAGCAAAGTTTAAAGTCTATTCAGTTTGGAGCATGTAAAGTATGTTTATGACAGAGCATTTAATATTATTAATATCAATTCATTGATTAATTTTATTATATTGTGCAATGATCTTGTCATTAATAGTTTGGATTTTGACAGAACTGAGCACTATTTAGTAAACAAGTACTATTTTAGGCTGGAACAGCTTTTTTTTTTTTTTTGCTTGTATCATTTGCACAATGACAGAAAACCAGATATGCCATTTTGATCTTGTCTGTTATTTGTAAGATATTGTAAAAAAACAACAACTGTTAAATATTCATTTGTGTGATGTGTGTTGATTGGGTGGAAGATCTAAATGTTGATCACAGAGCTCTGGTTTCATCATGTTTCAGCTGCTTCTTCCCTCTGAAAGTACAACAGGATTGTGTGTCAAATGTTGAAGAGCAGGGCAGGTGGGCAAGTTGAACAGTGAACACCGTGATGATAAACTAATATTGAATGTTATTTGCAGCAACATTTGTGTCCTCTTGTTTCACTTACCCTGATTTTTTTTTAAATGTGCCAAATATTTACAACAAAATAATTTAATTATGTGGTTAAGTGTTTGTCATCTTTTAAACATAAATGAAATGCATTTCAAATATTTTATATTTTACACTCTTTTTTGGTGACACACAGTTTCATGTGTCTCAAAGTGCCATGTCATCAAATTTCTCCAGTAGTACATCATAAAATTCTAAAAAAACAAAAAAAACAAAAAACAAAAAACCCAACAAATTCTTTAATAATTTAATTGACTAAACTTTATTTTGATGTAATTAAATGTGGTACAACTGTATTTCTTATTTACCATTTTCCTCATATTATACATGTCCCAAGCTTAATTGCCTTCAAAAAAAAAAAAAAATTCCCCATTTACAGAAAGTGACTTAATTTGTTTTTGGTGGGAATTCGACTGTGGAAACTGAGATAAGCTTCAATTGTCACTCGCACCTTACTTTTTTTTTTTTTTTTAATCTTAAACATGTTCCACCTATTACCTATAAAATTATTTTAAAAATTACCCATTACCAGTAAAGTTCCACCCTGTTATGACCAATTATGGGAAATGTTAATTCAGTAGAATTAAAAATATATATTAGATTTAGTTATTAAAGTGTGTTAATCAATTGAAGGTTAGCTAGATAAATGTTGATCAAGTAAAGAGCTAAGGCTAGATTAGATTTAAAAAAAATCCACCCTAGGCCCATAATTTCCATTCTGTTAGGTCTATGAAATTCTAAAGGGAGAGCAATAATTCTTAATAATATATGTGTGTGTGTGTTCTAACAGGCTATTAATCAGGGTAAGTGAAACATGGGACATGAAATATTGCTACAAAAAGAGACTCGCCCTATTATCTCTCTGACATTAGTGTTGATGATGCATGATAAAACACTAAATTACGATGCGGTTCCCTCAGTGATGTTTCCATATGCAGATTGTGACTGATTGAGGATGGACGGTCACATCACGCAGCACTCAATTCTGACCTTTTCATCCTATCGTGGTGTTAAATTGCTGACATGCTATTTAATCACTGCATTAGTCTGTAAATGCAAAAGGAAATCACTGATTAGTCAGAAGTGTCATGCGGAATCATCAAACACAGACAACCTTTATCATCTGACCGCAGCAGACCGCCCATGTTTTCCTATTATTTATTTTAGTACTAAGCCATCAGACATTTCTCACATCTCTGGACAGTTTGGCAGCTTGAGTCTCACAGCTGATTTTCCCCCTGAAAGAGCATGTTGGTTCTGTTTTCGCAGACATAATACACAGTTAAACATGAGCTGCCTCATTAATCCACAATCTCCTGATGAACAATCGGAAGATCAACATTAACAGTTTTTACTAAATCATCTTTTTTTTTTCCACATACTGACCATAAAACATAAAAAAAGACAGGAGAATATACAGTCATGGAAAAAAATAGTAGACCATCAAATGTCATCAAAAACGATGGTTAGGCAATCAAGTACTAACTCCTGTGTGTATCATGTGACTAAAACAGACAGAAAAGAAAACATGGAATGAATAAAAGCACTGTTTTTGTCAGTACAGTGTCATAGATACTAATGCAAGAACTTATGTGATTTTGGTTATTATCAAGAAAACCATGAATAATGGATAGATATCAGCTCTGAAATTAAACTGTCATGAGCTAAATGTACCTTCCAGTTGTACCAGGCATTAAAATTAACAAGAAATTGAGAAAAACAAGGGTGGTCTAAACCTTTTTTCCACGACTGTAAGATTAAAATCAACAGAGGAGGAGGATTTCATTCAAGTTTTACACAGCTGAATAAATGTAACACAAGTGGTTTTGTGGAACAATCTAAAGTGATGCAATATTTTGTCATTAAAAGCATCATATTCTTCCATAATGTGACATATGTAACAGGTCTGTAAGGTCACACTAATCATGAACACTGCAGAGGGGGGGGGGGGGTGTAACCATCTGTTCAGTGTCCTCCCCCCCCACTAAAGGTAATTCCACTTTACAACATATGTGAACATCGGAATGTGAAGTTTCACTTAATCTCTCACTGTAATCAGCTGATCCCTCAGCTTTTGGTACCCTTACAGTAATTAACATTTCCTCATGCTGACGATGCAGACAGGTCGCTTTGCACTGTAATATAAATATTAGACAAGATCAATTTTCTAATTATGAATTATGGGTTAGGGGTTATTTGAGGAAACACAAATAGAGAAAAAAATCCAGTTTGACTTAAATAAGTACTGACATCAGGACATAAAATGAAGTGCATATGAGAGGGGATGCAAACCTTATGGGGCTAAAAAAAGAAAAAAAAACCAGCTTTAAAAATTGATTTACAGGTCCATTCATTCTTAAGATAAAAGTACTGAAAATCTAATAATTCCTAGATATTTACTCAGTACACCTACCTAGTCTCATGACGATCCGTCTGTGTTTGCGAGTGAAGCTCACACAAACATACAAGAGAAAAACAACATCCTGTTTTGCTGGTGTTCAGATTCATAACACAAAAACAGTCTACAATTAATTCATCAACCTCCAATTCATTTAAGTGCAAATGACAAATTAACATTTAATAAAACCGAACGTCACTGAATTACCTTATGATGTTAACGTTAGTGTCGACTGAGAATGATGCAAAGAGGGAACCGTCAGACTAAACCAGTTCTAATGAATTAACAGTGACATTATGTAGGTCCCGCTGAGGTCGTATTCATATACAGTCACAGAAAAAATTATTAGACCATCAAAAGTCATCAAAAACAATGGTTATGCAATCAAGTACTAACTCCTGTGTGTATCATGTGACCAAAACAGAAAAAAAACAAACATGGAATGTCTTGAAGCACTGGTTTTTGTCAGTACAATGCCATAGATATTGATGTAGGAACATATGTGATTTTGGTTATTATCAAGAAAATCATGGAAAATGGATAGATATCAACTCTTAAATTAAACTACTATGAGTTATTTTTGTTGCAATCATTATATTTGTTTAAACAAATGGACTTTTAGTTGTACCAGGCATTAAAATTACGTAACAAAAAACTGAAGAAAACATAGGGTGGAATAATAATTTTTTCCGTGACTGTACTTCAAATGCAATCAAAAATAAGAGATTGGCTTGACTTGTAGTACACCCGATACAGAAACCTAGACTGACTTTAGAACCACAACATAAACACTGAACATTAATGCAACACATCCTTCATATTTGTTATTCACGGTTACACTTTAACACAATAGCTGCACAAATCATTCGACCAGATCACTGGACCAATACACATACAAGTGCATTAGACATTCAATAATAATAATAATATTATTATTACCTGCACTTCAGCTCTCACCTGAATGTCTGAGATGGTGTTTGGAGCACAGTCAGTTGTAATGTGTGGATATTAAGGTGAAAGTCCAAACATGCTCAGTCTCGACCCTTGTGAGTAGCAGCTGTCCACTCGGCTGGACTTGGGTTTCTGCGTCCACAGCTGTGTCCTCAGATGCGTCCGTCTCCTCCATGTGATATGTTTTGCATTGCACTGTGATTATTCCCACAGCGTAGTGTCAGACATTTAGATGAAGAACTCATCCACCTGCTCCTCGCTGTGTGTGTTTGCTGACAGCAGCTTGGTGCGGGGCTCAACAGTAGTCCTTTCTGTCCCATTGGAGGGGCTCTGTCCAGCTGCCCAACAGCCCCCCCGCACCGACTCTGACCCACACAGACCCCACGTGCCAGCGGGCCCTCCACAGTGGGTGTATGTCCGTGGCAGACACTCACTCAGCTCCTTGACTAGAACCTCAACAGCTGAAGCCCCGACAGCCGCAGGCCTCTCTGAGTGGAGAGTCATCAAAAGGTCCACGGAGGAGGAGCGGGTCATGGGTTTTACCGCCGTGGCGGACCGAGGCGACACGGCCACTCCTGTGTCTACGTTGGTCTCCGCCTCCTCCTCGTCCTCCTCCAGAAGGAGATGGGAAAGGGAGCGGGTGATGGGGAGACGCAGAGGAGAGTCGGGGTGATTGGAGGTGGAGATTGGGGCGGGGCTGCTGCGCTGGGATGAGTAACAGGAGCTGCCTGGGGGGGTGCTGCAGCAGCTTCCTGACCCCAAACTCTCTGCTCTGCCATCGCCTCCGTGAAGCCTCTCCTGACCCGAGTCACCACGCAGTTTGTGTTCTATGGACAAGCAGAGGTGGATCAAACAGAGGCACAAGCTGCAAGGGGAGTTTGAAACCTGTTCACAATAATAATAATACTCATATATACTTAGAGAGAAATGAACCTGTCAGTGGTTTAATGTAATTCAATACTGGACATTTGTTCAAGTACTGTTCACATAATTCTGAAGTACCTGTACTTTACATTTAAACCTTTTACTCCACTAAATGTATCTGACACTGTTTAGTTACTTTTAAAGATGTTACACTGCCTTGCATAATATAAAATATAAAAAATATTGTTTAAGATTAAACCAGTGGTAAACTTTTGGTCTCTGGGGTCTTATAAAAAGCTGTATAGTCAGGCACAACAGCCGACAACCAGTTCACACCAAAAACTCACCAGAAATCAAGATTTCAGTAAAACCCTAAAAACTGAAATTGGGTTTGTGTATTCCCTGTATATGAAACTAGACCAAAAGCACAGCCGTTTATAACTGATGCCTCACTATTAATGATCCTATGATGTATACTATCATATATCAGAGGTGTAATTAGTACTTTCCTTCAGTACTTGAACTACAGTTTGATGCTATTTAACTTACTTTGACTTACATAAGATTCTCCTAGCAGAGTTTGATTTGATTTAGTGATTTATTCAAAAGATGCAATGAAATTTAACATATGTGAACAGGTAAAACAGAATAATACAAAAGTCAACAATCAAGACAATCTTGGAAAAAGAGCACAAGTTTAATTTACATGCCCGAAAAGGGGTGGGAAGAAGTGCAACTTATTGAATCCTGCCCCTTCTACAAAAAATATTAATTATATATAATTCATCTCCCTCTTCCTTTTACATTACTCTTTTATATTTATATATATATATATGTACAGTGCTCAGCATAAATGAGTACACCCCCTTTGAAAAATAAGATTCTAATCAATATCTCAAAGAACATAAGCACAGTTTCAAAAAATGTTGGACAAAATTGAATTTTATAGAACATTTCCTGAACTGAGAACATGATATGTTGTATAGTGTCCCATAGAAAATGTTTATGCTCAAAGAAAACTAAAGGTTTTGTGACAAATCTGTTGGGGCGGACTCATTTATGCTGAGCACTGTACATATATTCACACACATACACTCATACATCTGAATACACATACATATGAAAGTATGTTTATATATATACACAACATACAAGTGCACATACACATATAATCTTTTACCTTTGTATTTCTTAATTGTGTAGACAAAATATAAATAAATAACACAAAGAAAGAAATATATACATAAACAACAGTGAACATATGGTGAGAATTAATAACCCTCATCCCTATATCTAGCGAAAAATATTCTCTTGTGTTTCGGAATTGGTTTATGTATGAACATTCCCCTCAATCCATCCCATAATTTAACACCACAAACAGATATACTAAACCATTTTCTAGTAGTGCGCATCCTCAGAATTTTGAAATTAAATCTACCTCTTAAATTGCAGCTCCCTTACCCTTCCAGTGAATACTTTGTGAATATTTCCTGGTGGTCGACTATTTCTGGCATTGAGTCTGACTCTTGTTGTTAATGGAGTATTTTCAGATTGTGGTATTGGCGCTTTTACTTACATATACGATCTGAATTCTTGTTCCACCACAGTCAAAGTGGTATATAATTGCACTCCTTCAGCTGGATGTGGTTGAGGTTTATCACTCTGCAGATACAGTCAGAGCCCAGGTCTTACCCTCCGTGGTCTTACCTGGTCTGTGTGTCTGCCAGAGCAGGGGGGTGGTGGGGCTGCAGGGGGACAGGTTGTAGCCCTGTCCTGTGCCTCTGAGCTGAACTCCCCGGGGGGAAACATTCGGACAGGTCAAGGGGAAAGCGCAGGTCAGGGGTCTCTGGGGCTGAACCGGGGTTTTCACCTGCACCACAGAAGGACGGGACAGGGATTATGATTTCCACCAGGACTTTGAGAGATTTAAGGAAGTTAAGTCACTTTGACAGAATTAACATCCATGCGTTGAACATATGGCCCTTTTGACAGCTTTGACTTTATTTTGTGTAGGAATGTTAAGTATAGACCTCATTGTGTCAGTGTCACAGATAAGAGGACACGGTTTTCTGTTTCTATTGGTTGGAGGAAAAACTACAGTTCACATTAGAATTCAGACAGAGGTTAAAAGACACTAGATCATTTCATCTGTATAATGTTAGCCTCATAGCATAGTTACCTAATTCATACACAAATGGACAAAAGCATTGAATTCAGGTGGTTTTTTTTCCTAACAGGGGTCTGGATTACAATATAATAATAATACATGTCATAATGTAGTTTTATATTGTGATAAATGTCATTGTCTTGCATTGGTTAGTTTGGTTTAACACAGTGTGACATTTGTGGCACTTCCCAAATTAACTTTTCTCTAACCGTTCTTAAGTGGTTTATCACCATTTATTCTAATACTGTCTTCTGTTTGTGTTTTTTTCAAACATTTAATTTACTAATCATGTAGATGTTCATAAAAGTTTAGGGTAAAGTTGAGGGTTATTTTTATCAAAAACAGACAAAACTGAAAAAAAAGTGACCTTTTCAGCAAATCGATTAACTGAACATAAACCCAGTGTGTCCATCCACTGTCATTGATCCAACTCTATTGGTTTTACTGGTGAATCAATGCTGTAGAAGATGATGGTGTTTCCACGGTAACTATGGAGCCTCTGAATGTCCAAATGGGTCATATCTGATGACCATGAAAAGATGAATAACTGTATTTAACATCAATTATTTACATGTATTAGTGGATCAACAGAGATTAAACAATTTAAATGAGTACATGATTTTGGTAGATGGTGGATGTTTGGGTCTTTATGGGTTAAAAAATGTTAAATATAGAGGACATTTCATTATGGGAACTGACACAAAAGTAGTACTGGGTCTTTATGGTCCTCGAGGGCTAGTGTCCTGCATGTTTGAGATATTTTCCTCTTCCACACACCTGGAAGCCTGGAATCGTTATCAGTCTTCTGCAGAGCTGGATGATGAGCTGATCATTAATTGAACCAGGTGTGTGGAAGAGGGAAATATCTAAAACATGCAGGACACCGGCCCTCGAGGACCAGAGTGGAGGAACACTGGTCTAACATCATCTCACCTTGAAATTATCAGGCATTTTTCCCCACTTATATTTACCCTGGACTGTTCAGTCTGTGGAAAACCACTGGTAGTGTGTGGTTTATTTTCATACAAAGACAGTGATTGTTCAGTTTAGCACTGACAAAATATGTATTTACATTATGCATGATTCAAACTATACACAATATTAATAATAATACAATAGCTGATGGTATAGTCCTTTGTTTTCCAAAATGCTTATGTAAAATAAATAGAAATTGAAGATATGCTCCATGAATCTTGACAGTTTGTTAAATCATATGATAATGTATTTTGAGCCAATCCTTATATAAAGCGAAATAATACAAAGTCAACCCTTAACATTCCTTTTTTTCAAACTTGTGCTTTCCCTCTAGATGAAAATAGCTGTTCCGTCATGGAAACTGGCCACCTTGGTGATATGTACAAAACTACTCATTCTACAAGGCCATATTTTAGCAGGACAACAAACAAAGGTCTGGGATACTGTGAGATAATCACAGAGTAAAACGTCCAACACAGCGCTGTGCTTTTCAGTTAATGTAGGGCTGCTTCAGACAGAAGCAACCACCGATGTTTTACAAACCTCATGATTTAAACAGGGATAAATCAAAGAGAAAGTGGCCTTTAATCTAAAACATCTCACATTTTTTGAAATGTCAAGAAGTGAGATCAACTAAAAGATTCAAAACACTTGAAAAACTGAAATAATGTGATGGACATAAAACATAACGCAATAAAATGAAACTGAACAAAAATTACGGTACACAACGTGGCATGAAGCAACATACAGCATAAGTACATTTTATTGATAACTTTTTCTTCCAAACCTTACTTTAGGTTTTTAAAGACAAGAGAAAGCCACGTTTACAGATCATTGTATTTACCTGGAAGAGGACTTTGTTTCCATCCAGATCTTCAGTCTGCCAGCGTGTAGTGCTGATAGGGGTACAGGGATTAGGCAGCAAAGGAACCAACTGCCCAATTTCTTCCACACTAAACTGCAACACGGCAGAATTGCATGGCTCCACCCGAACCCCTGGTGACAACTGCTTTATCGCCAACTGCAGGCACAGCCCTGGCTCTGAATGGGGTTGAAAATTTAAATGAGTTAGGGTGTGTCTATTGGATTTCATTTGGTTTGACTTGATAGGATTAATTTTCCTAAAGGTCAAAGTGAGTTCAGGAACTTTTACTAGCATTCACCTGTTAGTATTTAAGTAAAAACACAGGAAACCACATAAGTTGTGATATCATATCCATTGTATGTAATGTTTATAACATACGCCGTCATGTGTAGACTACCCAGTTCAGATGAGTGCCTGTATTTATACTTTTCTATCGTTTTGTTAATGTGAGGATTTCATTGTTTTAATGAAAATCTGAATAAAAATTACTGTGGAAAAAAAAAGAACCCACAGGACACCTCTGTTACCTGTGTGGAGAGTGAACCAGCAGAAGCCTGTCTTCTGCTCCTCCGCCTGTCGCTGTAACACTGTCTCATAAAGTCGCACCGCATCCTCATAGTTGTCGTATCCACTGTACAGAGTCACTCGTAATATTTCTCCTCCACAGTGGACGGGTCGAACCCCCCACACGGGCATCCCTGCACCCAGGCTGTAAAAGTCTCTGCTGGGCAGGAGGTAGGGCCGAAGCAAGGCGTTGGCGGGTGAGCTGCTGGAGGTGATGTGGATCCCTGCGGTTCGGTTGCCACAGCTCTCAGTGTGGTGATACTGCCAGGGTGGACGTTGGAAAAAGTCAAGCACCTTAAGGATCCGCTCCTCTCCATAAGCTTCATGGAGGAAGAAGGTAATGGCAACAGATGGGTAACCTGGAACATTAAACATGGAGGCAAGGATTTACATTGAATCAGCCTTAAATAAAAACAGATGTAATTTTGATGATAGAAGTCTGAAGTGGAGTGACGTGTATAAACCACACACAGCAAAAATGTGGTAATTAGGAGCCAACATGGCTTAGATTTTGACATTTTCACCATGTTGAAATTATTATTTTATCCTATGGGAACAAAATATGCCTCAAAATTCTATGACGATACATGTCTAAGGGGTCAGCCTAAATTTAACAAGACGTATACAATAATAAACATATCTCACATAAACAGTAAAATCTGAGATTCTTACCTGCCACAGGACATAGGCGAGGATACGTTCTATATGGGGAGGCTCTCTCTGACACATGGAAGATGCGGAGGCTAGGGCAGAGCCAGCGCAGCAGGCGGTCCAGGGTGTGCTGCAGCAGCAGGGAGTCTCCAGGGTTGGCCAGCAAATGCAAGTTCATTAACAACAACTGCTGCTGTCGCTGTTGTCTGAGTCGCCTGGTCAGGATGTCCACTGAGATAACACACATAATGAGTGTGAGCATGCATAAAACTCATAGGTGAAAATACGACAAAGCATCATTGTAGCAGACTCCATCGTACATGATTAATGGTCTACACCCCAACAGTTACTCAAATTCTTTACTTCAAGGAAAGTACTCAAACTACAGTAAAAACTGCTGCATATTGTCTATGTTTTAACTAATTTACTTACTGTATAAAAGGCAAACAGTCATTCAACAGTAAACTGGAGTAAATGTTGCATTTTACTGCTGTAAGTGTTTAAGTTTGAGCTCATCTGAACAATACTTGATCTGCTGTTTGTAGTTTAGTCTCCAACGACACACCACTTTCTGTAAAAATTATCAGATGTTCAATCAGGTATTTCTGAACAGTCAACTTTTTCCACATCACAGAAAAATGGCAAAAAAATTATGACACATTATAATCTAGAGGTGTGAAAAAATGTCAATACAGCAATATACCATGATGACCTCCAATATAATATTGATATTTAAACCCTTGATATTGATTTTTTTGGAAAACAAAAATAATAATTTCTTTGCAACATTAGTTTAATTCACAGCAGTGTAAGTGACAAACTCGACGCATTTTATGTTTAATGCACTTTAAGAGATGCAATTTATGTTAAGTGTATGTATTGTATGTAACACTGCATTTGACTATTTCAAAAAAATTAAAATGGAAAAGATGTTTTCAATCAAATAGTTTTGACTTAATTTGTCCTTTCAGTTTTGTGAAGTATTGTGTGATTTACATTTACATCATCTCTATTTTTTCTTAGTTAACTGTGTAGAATATTGCAATATATTACAATATCGTGATATCATGACATATTGTGATACTATCATATCATGATCCAAGTATCGTGATGCGTATTGTATCATCAGGTTCTTGCCAATACTCACCCCTATTATAATCTGTTAAATAACTGTAGTAGTTTGACAAAAATACATAATTTACATAAAAACTGCTTAAGTGAAATGAAGGAACTTGCATTTGCTACAGATGCCATTGTAGTTGAATGTTTGCCTCAGATCAGTACCTTCGATGACAAATCACACTATCTTATCTCCTTAAAAGTATGTCTTTTGTTAACTGTTAACACTAAAATAAAGCCCTTTGTTTACTGCCGCAGATGGATAAACAGTAGCACACTTACTGCCAGATGTAGACATCCTGCTGCAGTCAGATCTAAATGACATAAAACAAGAAAATAAAATTAATCATTAATTTAGACATGGAGCAGCTGGTGAGGCACTTTTTCTGGTCCCAAAACAAAAAAACCCGAGAAGATTATTTGTTAGAGCAGAGCAGATTAGATTAGATAGAAATGTATTGATCCCTTGGGCAGAGCTCCTCAAGGCACTGAAGTTGTATTTACTTTCATTAACCTATAAAGACCCTGCCCTACTTTTGTGTCAGTTCCCAAATGAAATTTTCTCTCTACATTTAACTTTTTTAACCCATAAAGACCCAAACATCCATATCTACCAAAATCATGTACTGATATTAACTGTTTGATTCCTGTTACTAAAACATATAAATAATTGGCATAAAATACAGTTTTTCATCTTTTCATGGTCATCAGGTATGACCCATTTGGACGTTGGGAGGCTCCATAGTTACCGTGGAAACACAGTTATCTTCTACAGCAGGGGTCTCAAACATGCGGCCCGCCAAAGGGTCTGGTCTGGCCCGCAGGAGGAATTTAATGCAAAAATTACACTTAAGATATTAATCACTTTAGTTCAGGTTCCACAAACAGACCA
>JAPTGZ010000006.1:18538368-18564069 GCA_029814645.1 Fowleria isostigma
TGATCGAAGGGTCGGCGGTTCGAATCCCGCCTCCAACTGTCCATATGTCGAAGTGTCCTTGGGCAAGGCACTGAACCTTAAATTGGTCCCAGTGAGGCCTGGTAACTAGCGCCTTGCATGGCAAGCCGCCACTGGTGTATGAGTGTGTGCGTGAATGGGTGAATGTGAGGCTTATATTATAAAGCGCTTTGGGTGCCATTAATGTACAGAAAAGCGCTATATAAGTACCGACCATTTACCATTTCTTCTCTGTCCTGTCTCCAGGTCAGACTCTGACTCAGACCTATGAGGCTGAAGGACACAGTTTGCCGTTGTTGCCATTATCAATTATAATTTTTCATTATCACTAGACCAGCGTACTGCATCCTGAAAACTACAAAAATGGCTGAACAGTACAGTCAGCGTCCTGGAGGGGTGTGTGTGTGTGTGTGTGCGTGTGTGTGTGAAGTGGTTCATTAAATTTAACGGGTCAGTGCTGAAAACCACCTGTCTACTGTCATTACTCAAAAATGGACTTGAAGATGGACCTGGAGTTGAATTTATGAAGAATTCAGACCCAAACATAGCATTTACAGTTTATGTACATCACAAGGAAATGTTTTAAAATGCAAAATTCTATTCCAAAAAAGCAAAATATCACTCCTTTACGCTCAAAATGAACAAGATCTCTCAATCTCTATCCTGTAAGGTCTTGCGTGAAATTTGCTGCAATTTCATTTTTATTTCCCAGCTCAGCCTTCAGCGTCCATTCATATCATGTTTTTACCAAGTTACCGCAATGTCTTTGAAATAAATTGTTCATGAGATGTTTCTAAAGGAGGCCAGATAGTCTTCTTTCGATGAAGTAATGACCAAACAGTGCAGATTTATTTAAAATACATAGTGCCTGCTTCTGCAAATATGAAGGTAAAGGTATTCTCTGCTCTCTATCTGGCTAAACTAAATGTGTATTTACTGCAGGACATTTACATGATTAGGGAGGACTAAGCCTACTTTATCTAATACAAAGGTAATACTACTTTTTTTTTTTTTTAAATTTTTGCAAGCACGCATTCATCAATCTGACTTATCAAGGCTGACCTCCTCAGTGTGTTTGAACACAGGTTAATAATGGGACCATTTACTCACTGTCATTATGAATTTGTCATACACAGATTTTGTAGTCAACTGGTGTTCAGTAGGAAACGGCTGCTACTCACCATATACATCAGGATATCTCGAATCATCACCATCGCTGTTTGATGATCATTCCAGGCCTGATTTAAGGTTTGAAGGAAGTTATTGTTTAGGGAATTGAGCACATCTTCTCGTACCTTTAGGGGAAACAGATGCAGAGATGAGCACATTAGAGCAGATCCTGGGGTGTTCCTAACAGCAGTAGGCCTGCCCAAAAACAAAAAAACAAAAAAAAAACAAAAACCCACTACAACTTGATATTTATTTGGAAAGTGCCCTGAGATGAAGTTGTCATTTGTATTTGTGATTTGTTGTTTATGCAGTCTTTTGTGATGATCCTATTTGCCTCTCTACTAGTCAGCCATATAAAAGCTTGACAATACTCACACTGCAGAGTGACTCAGCACAGTAAACCTAACATCTCTGTAGACTAAGATTCGTAAGGGCACGCCGACCTCCCCTTTTTTCTTTGTGTGGACAGATGATAAATTATCACCTCTGTTCCTACAGTAACAAGAGATCAGCCCTCACAGGCACAAACAAGCCCCTTACACATTCAAATATAATGTTAAAGTGCTAGACACTAAATCCATAAATCGCAATAAGAATTTTTCAAACTCAATGTGCACATTGATTGCTTGATCATGAAAATAATTATGAGGCTTTGTTCAGATCAGAGTCAATTCGTTTTTACATTTCAGGTTGTGATTTTTTTAACTGTTAGCGCTCCATCCCTTCATACTGCACATGGCAAACTAATTAAAATAAATGAGCAGGGTGTGATGATTGTCATCCGGATGTTAAAACAGATTAAATAAAACAGAGGCACTGCTGTTAGAGCGGTAAACAGGATGGAGGGCTGATTATTTTTATCTATAATATTTATGTACATAAATGATTTAAACTTGTAAATTAAGCAGAAGATAAAAAAGGCACAAACCACATGAAGGCAGCTGATGTCATCTGCAGATTTTGTGGTAAGATGACTGTCTTTATAACTGTTTACATATGTATTTTGACTGCAGCCAGAGTACATGGTAAGACTGATGACAACATCTATGTCGTACTGGTCTCACAAAACCATGGGTATATTACAATCAGACTACAAGGCAGGTAAATACTGACAGCAACAAGCTTTTTGTAGTGGAAAGACAAAGTTAAATGTTGAGCTGTGATGAACTGATGCCTGTAAAGATGTTTGGTTCCTGAAGAGCCAGTGATCAGCAACTGGGAATAGTTTCTGTTAAAACATTTAATGCTATCTGGAAAAACCACATATTCTGGCCACAGAATCGGTGCTCATCAGCAGTCTGAACCAACGTTCATGCTTTGCCATTGCTTAAAGACTTTTAATATCAAGTCATTCTAAGCAGCAGCAGTCACTTGGCTTAAACTGGGAAGAGGCTTAAGACTGAACAGTGGAAAGTTATTGTTAATGTAATTTCATCTACAATGGTTCCTTCAGTCGCACTGAGCAGAGGTGAGATCAGTTCATTTGAACTAAGGGTAACTTGAAGCAAATAATCATATTTTAGGCTTCAAGTAATTGCCACTGTCTTTTTCATGAAAGTGATATGTGGATCGTTATTAGATAATAAAAACACACTAAGGTGTCAGTTCTCTCTTCTTTGATCCCTTACTTGTTGACATTCACTGACTGTTCATTTGCTAAGCCTGCCAAGTTGAGAATGTGCATTTAATTAAGCTGTAAAACCATCTGGTTGGTATTCAGCAGCAGGCTGCAAAAATATTCCTCCTGGTTTTCTGCATGCTGCAAGTGGCAGCAAAGCTCTCACTCCAGAAATCATGCCCAAACTTAATTTGTTCCTAATTATACACAACAAAATGCAAGTGACAGCTTAGGAAAATCTTTTGCTGACCTATTAGCAGGAATTTTGAAACAAATTCTCAGCACTGGATTACTGTCCCTAAGCAATTCTTCCAGGCAGACATCTTAGGCTGAAGACAATACAACAACTGGCACTTCTAAAATTTCTCTCACAGTGTGTCTCTACATGCAAATAATGCATTATACTACTTACAACACTGTAAGAATTTGACACTCAAACACCGTGTTCACACACCTCAGTATTTCAGTAAAGGGAATGAGGAATCTGTCCAAAAGAGGGTCTAACTAATCCTGACAGTCGCCTATTAAACAAGACTGGAGCAAAAACATCTGAAATCTCCATTATTCCCTAGGTTTCTATCCTCACCCTTATCAGGATGCTTGTGAATGGAAATATCTTCTGTTTTCTAGCATTATCCTTCTTTTGAAAAGATGGCCCAGAGCTCAAGCACTACTATGAATTCTAATATGCAGCTTACAATAATTTCTTTTTAGCACCAAGTCGGAAAAGAGGCATTCAAGCAGCTGGCTTAAATTCAAATGAAAGTTTTAATCAATATCTCTATTCCATTTCATGAATACGACAGTATAAACTAAAGACAGATCGTATAACTGTCATGGTTTAATTTTGTTCAATAAAGTATTACCAAATTAACCAATCCCAATGTCCCTAAATCTAGTACAAGACTTAAGCGTGATTGCTTTACAGTAACTAAGAATAAGTAAAGGATGAGGCTGTAAAAACACACAAAAACAGGAGCGTGAATCTATTTTTTTTTTTTAATTTGCAAGCAATGTGTTATTACTTGACTGTGGTTGTCAGGAATATTAACCAAGATCATGATAAGCATGTCTCCATATGAGAAAATGCCCTATGATAGATGAACAGAATACATGTACCTGCCTCAGATTCAGAATGAAAATGATCTTCATTTCATATAAAGGCAGTGCATGGAGTTTCACAATACAAACAGCCTGTCTGTGTGATTTATGTAGAAACCTGTAAAATGCTGGGCCATCCTGATGAAAATGTGTTCAGCTTACTTTGTTTATGAGATGTTCGGTGACGACCTCTCGTAGGCCTGTGTAGAGCTTCTCTCCATGTTTGTGAAGCACCATGGTGTACGCATTTCTGTACAGTTCCTCAAAACTCAGGCCGCTGTTATTCTTCCTTTGAATTTCCTGGATGGCATTTTTCAGAAGGTCCCAGATATTGTTGACATACTTCTCATCCATAGTCATCTGCAAAAGGTTAGGTAGAATAAGATAAATGTCATGAGTCATTATCATTATCAATGCATCATCTTCAACCTAATCTCTTTAGTGCTTTACTGTGCAACATAATTGAGAACAAATCCAGCAGGTAATTCAGGGGAAAATTTAAGATGTCCTTTTTAAGTAAAGCCAAAAAAGTTCATGTCTATATTATTTTAGACTCAGATAATGACAACTTTTATTAATTCAATTTGTTGTTAATGAAGAACTGTCTTCTGTATTTTATCTAACATGACAGATTTTCTGGAATTACAGTTACAGCTTCCTCCACTGACAACACTTGTGACATCTAACCTCTTTATTCATACATCTATGAACCAATTATACTGAGTTATACACAGTACAGATAATGAATATACATTCATTCATACACTCCATATAATATGATCTCAAAGGCTCTTAACAACAGTGCTTCATTATTTTCACAAAATATACTTTGAGGAAGAGCCGTTTGGGATTAAAGCTATGGTTGCCCTCTGGCGTAGGGGGTGTTTTTTCTAAAAATGAGGCGAAAAGGCAACTCACACGAAAAAAGTCATGACATCTCTTTTACAGTGTCAGTGTTCTACTAATGAATATTACTCAAAAAATGGCACTTGCTTCAAACACTTTACATTCCTGTACAGATAAAAGGGAAAAAGATCACTTCCAATGCTCCCTTCATTAAAGAATTTTCCATAAAATTTGCATGTCTGTTTTTGGTGCACATATGCAATTGTACAATATGGGAGCACATACAAAAGTTTAAAAACCATTATTCTATATTAAAACGGTTGTCACATCTCTTCTTGCTCTGGACACATGTAGACACTTTTTCTTTCAAACGTGGTCTGACAACATGCTGTTCTAACTTGTTCCTGTTGAGCCTGTAGCAGTTACAAGGACTGCCGTTACTGTGCCAGATAATTTGAATCCGGAACAGGAGATAGTACGATTACCTGGCTGCATTTAGAGCAAACTCAAGCAGCAAAAACCTGAATGTTATGAATTCCTCCCCAAACATCTCACATGTTACATACAGAAATGAGACAAATTAAACTTGTGTTGAGATTAGAAACATTCTTCCACATTTTCCATTTCAAAATTCCTCACTTTTCCAGAATAAAATTTTCAGATGATTGCATATTTTCAGAATAAATTTGCAAGTCAACTGCAACAGTGCAATAAAGTTTGCAAATTTGTGCACTTTATAATTTGGTGCCAAATGAAAAGTAAAGTGCATTACAAATAAAATGCATTATTAGTATTATAAATTTGAGGTCTACATGCATACATGCAAAGACCTAGATGTTGAAATGGTTTTAAAATCCAACTGTTAACATGCATTACAATCAGATCAGTCAGTGGTGGGTTGGTCACTGAATCTGTCTTGGTCTCACACTGAGACGTGATGAAGATGCCACAAAAAACAATTATGGGATTACACATTTTATACTTCTAAATCAAAATAGGGGCAAACTCTGGAAACTCAACTATGTTTCCATATTTAGACCTGGTAATAATTGTAATAAAATTTCACACTTCCAGATTGTGTAGGAATCCTGAATAATATCGTAACCAAACAGGGGTGAAATGTTTTTTTCAGTTAGCCAACTTCTTTAGCAGCAGAGCTGCTCTACTATTGATATCACAAACCCAAAACCAAAATCTGAGAAATGTACGGAATCTGAGCAAGTCTAAACTTAAGTTTTTTTAAACTAAATTCTAGATGCCAATATATGTTCACTGAGTTTAAAACTGTAGGATTAGCTATTATTATAGAGTTTGTTTTGGGGTTTTTTTTTTTAAATATTGCTGGATTTTGTAATATTACAACAGTGCCAAAACAGCACTGTGACTGACAGTTAGAACAGCTAGTGGTTGTCATTTTTTCAGTGTGGCTGGTAAATCTGTGCATTCTGTCAAACTTTAAAAGTGCGTATGAATAAGAGGGTGAAAGGCTATAGGGTCACAATTGACAGTTTCAGCAACTTGTACTAACTGTTGAAGGATTACAGTTAGTACAAGTTTATATTAAGATAACTAGAAAAACCATCTGACCTTCTCTATAATGACTGACATATAAGCCTGCACAAATCTAACAAGTGTCATGTCTTATGAAGAACAGTGTGTGCTCCTTCTCTGCAGACAAGCCCAAACACATGCATGCCAAGATGCAGCTCCATGCAGCAGGTCTGAGAAAACTGGGCCACATTCAACAGGCTCACATAAGTTAAAATCCTCGGGGAAAATATGGGGCTCCTGCTCCTACCGAACCACTTATGATCCAGAACTTGAGTCTTTTCAGTAATGTCTGCAATACCCCGCTAGTTACATGCGGATTCAAATGTCATTTAATGCAGAATGAGGTCAGTTCATAAATGAGGTTTTCCCACTATCTTGCAGACAAAGGAAGCGCCAGGTGGACGAACAGACGAAATCTGAATCATGATACATGCGCTGAAATAATGACTGACTGAATGAAAAAGGATCACGCCTTCCGCAGATAGATGTTTTAATACAATCCCAACACTGCGTTAGCTCTTTAGTTTCCCATTAGCATCCAGATACACGGTGGAGCCGACGCTGTCGTTTCTTAGGGAATGTCTAATTACACCTGGCTCTTCCTCACACAGACGTCAAACTAACGTCTTACACAGAAACACATTAAAATTAACCAATTAAATTAAAGCACCAAACTGTCAAAACAACAAGTGTCAATAGTCAAGGCTAACGCCAGCTCCGGCTAACCATAGTCTGTATGTCGACAAATCAATCTGCTAGCTAACATATATACGTTAGCGTTAACGCTAGTGCTCCGTCAAAGTATTTTCTAAAGTTATCACCGGACTTATACAATTACAAGACATCTACGCAGCTGACCCACTGAAAGTACACACAACAGACTGTTTGACGGCTGCACTTTGTTTACGGACAGGCAAGTCATATCTGCTACTCAGCTGGTTAGCCTGTTAGCATGTAGCCAACGGCTCAGACCACGGTGATCGAGTCACCGCCTGTCGGGCAGACAGAGCACCTACTGCGGTGTACACTTACAGGAAAGGCCCGTATCCTCATTTTGGTGTCCTTCTTGGTGCCGCCTTTGCTGAGATTGGACATGGTTGCCTCGACCGTGGGCTCTGTATTCACATGAAAATGTTCTCCGGGGAGGGACAGGGATGACTACTGGTTTATGGAGCAACCGACGAGCTTTCACTCGACCTCGTAGCTCCGCGTCCCGGCTCTGCAAGTTTATTGTTGACAGCCAAATGCCAAATCCGATAGTTCTTCATTCAGCAATGGCGGACTACCTGCAGTTCTCATTGCGCAGAGCTCACGCACTCCAACTCACGCGAGATATCAACATTTTCCTTAAGTTTTCTGTCACCTGTATCACAGAAGACATGAGACGTGACAAGTCACCACAGTTCAGATGCTGGAAAATTTATTCAGTAACTGTCTAGCCACTAATAACGAGATTTTATAAACTACTGCGGCATTACATTCTAAAATGTTGTTGTTTTCATCTTCTAATTTGACAGCTACAGTAACTTTGCACCATCTCTAAAATACCCAATCTCATCCACATCAAACATTAAAATTTGACTATATACAGAAATGCATCATGAATTTTGCTCATAAATATATTTGTTTATGATAATGTCTTGCACATGTACATTTTTAACTTTTCAGTGTCAACAGATAAGATCCACTTGCAACTTCTAGTAGAAAATAAAGGCTATGCAATGGTACATATAGGTCGCTTGACTTTAGGAAAATGCCTGCACAATATTGTGTTTGCTTTATCAAGATCATTCTTGATTGAACAAATTGTTAATTGCTCTGTGTTCAAAGGACACAATTTACTGTCCAACGAGACATTTCTGGCCAGAAAGAATGTTTGAGCCCTTTAAATTTAGGTAGTAGATAATAAACAATGTACAATTTTATTAGGAAAACATTTTAAATCTTCCTGATTGGTTGAGTTTATGCAGGCCATACGTCAAGATTTTTGCAAACAAACCTTACTAGAACTATCAGCCTTTTTGGATTTGAAGTTGAATGGGTCCCTTAAAAGACTGCATTCGTGTTAAAGCCAAAGTTTGTCATATATCATTGGCCTACAATGTTTTTATTGCTCAATTTCTTCAAAACACCAAATAAACAAAATTAGAAAAAAAAAAGAAGAAGAAGAAGCTGCAGCTGTATGTGTTTCAGATTTACAGATTTGTTGAGACCAAAGTTTCTCAAACTGTGGAGTGGGCCCACTGGGGGGGCGCTAAGGCTTACCGGGGGTGTGGAATCACTCCTGGGTGTTTATTTTTTCTCTTCAGGTTAGAAGATGTAGTAGGTGAAACTAATGTTGTAGCTTTGGAGCACCCTAGACTAGAGAACAAACAAATCTGTTGCCATGGTGATCTGTCACTAGACTAGACAAACGTTTAGGTTTGGAGAAGGGATCTGAAAAATGTGCAGTATTTCTGTTTTTGCAGTTTGTACAGTTTACACTTTCTGAGATGTATAATGTAAACAGGTTCATTGATCTATTGATATTGTTAAAATGTTCATCTTCATCCAAAATGTGTTTGTTGTTTTTAAAAAAAGTAACTTTATTGTTATAGTTGTAAAATAATTGTGCATGTCCTATTTTTATTTGGAAAAATATTGTCTCAAGGTTCTCCCTCCCAGTTTTGTTGAATTTATTTGTATTGTTCAAGCAAAAATCTAAGTTATTTTTAATTTGTATAATAAAATATTTAAGAAAAAAAAGCAAAAGGTATTGTTATGATACTGATGTTTCTTTCAATAAAAGTTATAATTGAACCACTGTTACAAGGTTGCTGTGGTTGAGAGGGGCCTGGAGATTTTTTGTCCTCCAAAGGGGGGCCCAAGATAAAAAGATTGAGAACCACTGGTTTAGACCTACTTTTCTCATTGTGGTATTTCATTTTGACACAGCACTCAATGAGCTGTCTTGGCATTGGAGATAACATTATTTCATGAGGATTTCTGTTTTTTTAAATTGCAGTGAATTAAAACTACCTGAAATAAGTAGAAGTAGACACTCCTGCATGTGGTTCTAGAGCCACAGGTTGCCCACTCTTGTGCCTGACAAAATAAATCAGCTTTAATTTGGGCATGCAAAAGATATATTCAAATAATTTCTGTAGATTGCACAAACGTTAGGATTCTTGTACCTGACTGTTTAAAGTATGCTTACCATAGAGAGACAATACAAATTGATGGGAGGGACCAATTTTTGCTCCAGAATTTGCTAATCTGGTCTTGTCCAGACAGTTTGTATCCTTATGTTGGACTGACAGAAATGTCTCTATGGCGATTGAAACATCAACAGTAGGACTTTTTGTCAAGGAAACCAAGTACAATGTCACTGGGAACTATGTATATATAAAAAAATACAAAAACCAAGGCACTTATAATTTTAAGGGGAACTGTGCCCTTGATGAAGGCCAGCAGGCTGAAATGCTTTGGGTCTCAATACCATAATTAACAAAAGCATTTCAAAATTTTAAGCGAGTGCCTTGATTATTGTATTTTTTGTGCATTGATGGTCCCTTCGCCAAAGAGCGCCTCTAACTATTTTTCATTATTGCCTGGAGGTTCATGAAGCATTCCTCTTTACTATTTGTTTGAGAACTATGTATGTTTGCTGTTACATGTGACTGTGGACATATAGAAAGCAATCAACAAACAAGCCTTTCACCAGATTTATTCAAAGAAAGAAAAAAAAAAATCAAAATTTAATCCATTTGTCTTCTTAAAAATCTTCTTGTTCATTACATTTGAAGAGGAACAAGCATCAGCACTCAGAACTCAACAAAAACAAATAATTAACAGATGACTGGAGAGAGTCCTCAATATAAGCATCATTTATACATTTTCAGATTAATTTGGGTTTTTATTTGTGGTAGAATAGCATATGTATATCCTAAATACACATAGTTTTCTTTCATGCCCTCTTTCTGGAAGTCTAAGCCTGGGGTGGTTCAAAAATGGCATGAAAAAGGAGAACAGGATACAACCACTTTAAATACATTACAGAATTGAAATACTTATCATTGTAATAATGACAGATAATCCAGTAACATTTTCTTTTAAAACTTTGTTATTTACAGTAATTATATTTTTGCCACTTTTAACAAATGTCACAGGTGATCATTACAATGACAGGTCCTGCTGTTCTGTGATGAAATAGAGTTTTTACTTCCTGGACAAGCAGCAAAGTCAGACCTAGTCATGGTGTACTAGAAAGTTGAAATATGAACAGAGCCCTAAACATCACCCAGACATTAGAGAAAATATTATATAAGCGTGCCTGGTTTTCACTTTGCAACTTAACCAGGAAGTAGAAAACGTTTGCTTGGCACATACTCGTATAGCCCTGACTTTCTATAACATACATAAGGGACAGACACACTCAGTGTAGAAACTGTCCTGGGTTTGTACTCTCAAAAGCATTTCAGGATTAACATCGTCAGTCCATTGACCTCTTCAATGGAAATATCATGATCTAACACTTTAATGCCTTTGTGAACGCATACCTAAAGTAATAATTTAACAAGAGGCATAGGTATTTACATAGGAATCTATGCAACATCACAGAGGCAGACACTTCATATTGCACATGAAAAAGGCAGGTACGTATGAAATAGTGGTTAAAAATAACAACAATGGGAAAACTACCTGTGAGAGAAAGAGCTTGAGAGAGAGAGAGAGAGAGAGAGGCTCTTCTAGAAATGTATCTGTATGCCCTTTAAATACTCATCAGCATAAAAGATTCAGCTCATACAGCAGATTAAACAAGTTCATTTAAAAAAAATCCTTCATATATAATAGTAATATATATATATTATTTTATTCTGAATTCAGGAGGACTGCATAAAAGGGGAAATATATTTGAACAACTCACTCATCTTTGTTATAATCAGTTATACTAGACACTCTGTATTCTAAAACTGGTATTGTACCTGCTCTCCCTCTCTCTCTCTCCCACTTCCCCCTCTCTCTTATCCTCACACCCACATGTTCATCCACTCACTCATTCACATACTCTCAGCCATCCACATGCAGTCTACATATACAATAACACAAGTTTCTGTTCATGGTACTATCCTGTTTTGCGATAGAGGTCCCTGTCACGTTTCCTGCGTTGGGCTGATTTAAGATGTTTTAACAATAGCTGATGCTTTTCAGAGAGCACAATGTCTATGATGGCTACATCTCTAGTGCCGTTTTAATATAGTTTCTGGGTGTATCAAGAACTGACAAAATACTGCTGTATTTTCCTAATGTCCACTGGTGTTTTTTTCTTTTTTTTTTTTTTTATAGATAACTCAAGATAGAAAGTAGTGAAAAGACATGACATCTGAGGTCTTCACATAGATATATCACAAATATACATATTCTGAGCATGGTGATCATTCAGTCAACACACTGATACTCAAACTACATCTTAACAAATATACAACATACATACTAAACAGGCTCTTTATTTAAATTTTTATATATTAAAAGCTCTAAGAAAGGCAGCAAAGATGCGCAATAAGGCAGATCCATTTGACACACTCAATGACACACTCCATATAACACGCTCTACTCTGGCACATTTACACTAACAGATGAGATGGATCTTTTAAAGGGCTTTAGTTACTCTCTACTTAATGTGGTTTTGTGAAAAAAATCTGCAAACTAATGTGTAACAGAATGAGAAACTGAGAGAGCTAAAAGGGAATGAGATGACAGAGAATGAATAAATAAATAGAGTGTGCATGAGTTTTAGCTGTTTGAGGTGTTGATGTATAATTGATGCAGTGACATGCAATTAAAATACACAGGAGTGTTTTCTGTAATGTTTTATTATGTATGAAGTAAGGAGTTATGGCTAGGGATCTGTAACTGTCATTGAGCTGATGTGATTGTCAAGTTGTCCATTGAACCCCCCCCAAAAAAAAAATTAAAAAAAAAATAAAAAATGAAGTGACACATGGGATGGATAAAATGTCATCTTAGCAAAGTGAACTAAAATCTCATTTAACAACTTCGTGGTCATGAATTAATTAAATATCTTTTAAAGAGCTGAATAAAAAAAAAACTTTTCTGATGGTATAAAAATGAACTGCATTAATTTCTTAATTGCCTTGGAGAAATCAACACTGACCTAAAGGAATAATACATGATGTGTCCATACAGCATGCATTCAAAAGCATCAGGTAAGGGACTATGGCAGCTGCTGTTTGACTGAGCTGCTTGTATGTGAACAAAGCTGAGCCATTAAAATCAATATAAGCTATTATGAAACATCTTACAGAAAGTATAGCACTTTATCTCACTTTTACATGTTGAAGTAGTCTTTTACCATAAGAATATTTTTTTCTGTTGTGTTTATGTGTCTAAATAGAATGTGCATGTGTGTGTCAGTGTGTGTTTTTACAATCTTAATCAGGATCGGTACTGTATGAATGTGAATTGTGGTAAAAACTTTTTTCAGTATAGCTGCTGAAAAGATAAAGTCACCACCTTCTGCTTTCCTGAACTGGAGAGACAACAATGTGTGGTATCTAATCACAGAACCAGCTCAGATGAATCCACTCGTTTCAAATCACTTGTCTGATTCAATTAGTTTGTCCTGCATGTCTGCATGACCCACTAAGCATCAAAGTGATTGACAGCAGAGAGACCCCTCCCTCCTAGGTCGCTAAAAAGGTATCCTCAGCCTCTTATTGGACCACAGAAATCTTCAGAACCACCAGCAGGTCGCTGTTGTCACTGACCCCTCCCTCCATCTGCATCGTCAAGGCAACCATTGAGGCAGAGGTCGTCGCTCCCAAAAGCGCCCTGGGCCTGCAGTAGCTCATACTCCTGGTCCAGGAAGTCTAGGCTGTTGTTGCTAGGCAACCCTCGGATGGTGAACTTGTGGGACACTTTGGTCCACTGCTCTCGATTTGCTGCCACTCTCTCATACAGCTCAGTGGCCCCAGGTAACAGTTCAGACAGCAGCCTATCGGGACACAGGGGAGTACGCACACAAGTTAAAGACTGTCAGCGGGGATTCTACATCACACATTGTCTGGAAACATGAGTCTGGGAATTTGATAATGTTTAAAACTGTAAGGGAAAGTAAATCATTCCTCAATCACAAACACTTTAGACTCAAATCATTTTATATAAAACTTTGGTAATATGCTTGTGGAATCGTATTTCTGTTCACTGACAAATGTTTTGACAAAATTTAGTGTTCCCTCTCTTTTAAACTCTTTTTTTGCTTGTCATCAGTTCCTGGAATATAAATAATACCTGGCTCTGTGGTAGCTTTAAGTCTATCCCACTTCTTGTCTTATGCAATTTTGACAATTAAACACTGTATAGCAAGATATACCACACAAAAATGATTCTAGAAACACAGCAGAAAAAAAACTGCTAAAAAAATAAAGGCAGCAAGGGGAAAAATGTCAAAACCATTTCATATTCTCTTATTTATTACTGCATCGGTACTATAATGTCGTACCTCTGATATAGCCATTATGAGTGTGTTCTCACTGCCATCCCCAGAGCTCAATTCTGATTTACTGCTTAAATCTGAGTTTATTGTCTGGCTGTTGACATTATTTTTCTATTTAAAAATGTTGCTTATATCAGAGTACATTGCAAACTAGTCATTATCCTGAACTGAATGACATATAAAAAAAAACAGTGGAGCTGGATATGTGTTCAGTTCATTCTTTCAGTAAAATACAAATGAATACAGTGAAAATCACTAAAAACTGAGGTTACGCACTTAAAAATGTACAAAAATATGTAAGTTCTATTAATATTAATTATTACTAATTACCAATTGTATTCATTATTATTAGTATTTCTTATAGTTTGGATAAATGTTACACTGTATTAATGTATATGTAATGTACTGTACAAGATTAGATCCCATATGATGTTCACAATGTCATGAAAAAACAGATACGTATGTGTCCTATTTGAATGCTTTAGGCATTTAGGCCATAGCTAAAAAAATACCAGATTAAAATCATTTTAGTCACTGCCGGCCCAAATGGAGTTGTGCAGATTCTGGTCAGGGTTGTATGGATAAGAGTCCACTCAAGTTCCAACTTTTTCAGACATTTGCATTGACACTTGCCTTAGGTCTGCAGTGAGTCTCCATTTACACTTATATATGCATTTTTTTCTATTTTTGATGACACAACACATTCTGGTGTTGTAAAAGGCTTGGGGTGTCTAGTTATTAAAGAGGGCTGTACTATCTGATTTATTAGAGATATACAGTGTTGCCCATAAAGTTGGAGTAATTTTGTTTTCAGACACAGTCCTGTTTTTATCCGTACTTCTACAGATCAGTAATCACCTTTGACATGGTGCAATGATTACACACTGAGTCCCAGTAACACTTTATCTATCAAGAATAAACCACAATGTCACAATCCTTTCATGAGAAGACATAAACATATTTTATTCCAACTTTACTGGTAAAATTGTGTAATACACAACAGTATTCATCTCTGTGTTTTTTTCTATGTGTTCTTGTTTTATAATCTGTTTGTTGTACTGTTGTTTCCATGTACTTTTATCTCCTACAGATGCAATCATTCATGAATCCAATAATACAAAAATCTGTCTAGGCTCAGCAGATTGTGCTTTAGTTTGTCTGCAGTTTGGTGCTGTGCAGGTAGTTCACAGTAAGTTTAAAAGAGCACTTTATGACAACAGCTGTCTGCTGCAGCTGGAAATGATGTTGATGGAATTGGTGAGAGGGAATGAGAACAGTAAAGATACGGGCTATGAAGCCAAAACAATGAGCTGAAACAGACTTAGATGACACTTATCTGTAGTTTTATGACTGTGAGCATCATTGTTCTTTTGAAATTATCACCTACAGCAGCATTAAAACTAAAACCTGCTAAATAAAGTCTGACTTATTTTGCATTTTCTGAGTTTCTGGTACATACTTGTAAATGGGCATGGCGATATGTTCCATGAAGCTGATCTGTAGTTCTGGGATGTACGCTTTCTCTCTGTCCATCATCTCACTGGGCCTGTTTCCCATGGCTTTTTCCTGCACACACACACACGCACGCACGCACGCACGCACGCACGCACGCACGCACGCACACACACACACAAACACAAACACAATACAGACAAACATGAGTAATGAGCTCACTGTTGTGTAAAATGACACACACTTCAGCCACATGGCAAATAATTTCACATATCATTTAGCAGGCAGTGCACTCTGATACATACCAGATCTCCTTGAGAAAAGAACTCTTTATAAATCAGCTCCTGTGAATGTAAAAAGGTACACATCAACTATTGTTTAAATGGGTTCATTTAGTTTGATAGTGATATGTTGTACAAACATATAAAATGCAATAAGCATTAACTTAAAATCCTGTTGCAAGAGTGTAGTTTTATTTATTTAACTACATTTTGCAGATACATATGCTGTGTTTAATGCAAAACCGGGCTTTCACCTTTGGGAGACACTTCCAATGTTTGCAAATATGAACTGGACTGTGGTGTATCATAAAACCAAATGAAATTATTCTTAATGCTTTTTCTGGTCACCGAGCGATTACTGCACCTTCTGATACCAATAAAAGCCAGATATCGTATTATGCCATAATTTGCCACTGTGTCTTAAACAGAAATGTGTTTTAGCTGTGGGGGCAAGGATTACCATGCATTTGCTGAAGGTGTTTTACAGATTTAGGTGAAGGATTTAGGATGGAGGTCACGGGTTTGGTGTTTAAAAGAGGGCAGAACAAGATTAAGCATAATCCTAAAATAGACTAGAGAATAGAATATCATGAAATATAGATTGAAGTGTTGTTTCCTACTGTTTATGGCTTTAGTATCTCATAATCTTTATTGTCTAAGAAATGGGTCAATTTTCCTGTATACTCATTGTTATGTTACAGAAATCATTGGAACTGCCTTAATGACAACTGGTCTGATCTGAATAAATACTAAAATAAAATACTGATTACATTGTAATGGAAGACATCTGAGTGATTACACTACATTATATTACACTACTACACAGTACACTATACGAGTCTACAACTCCTAACTTTTAACATCCAGTGTCCCCATGGTTGCAGCATATCTAAGTTTTACTCTCATCTACTTGTTTTTACTTGTCCTTCTACATATTTACCTCTGCTTCTAAATTTTAGATGAGTTATTGAGATGTGGGTTTTTGTGGTTCTGATCTCTTTATACGTATAGTTCCGTAGGCATATTCTCCATGTACACATCTCAAAACATAATTCTATATACAGATTCTCCATGTAAAATTCTTGATGTATAATTCCTTATGCCTTTTTTCTGTGTATATTCGCCATGTTTAATTCTATATGTGTATTCCCTGTGTATACTTCTCTATGCAGACTTGCTCATGTAAAGTTTGTGCATATGGTGTTTTGCATTATTAGCAATCTTTCCATGTATATCTGTGTATACATAATTGAGATGCATATGAACAGTATTGAATATTGTACATGTATATGGAATTAACACTGTACATGGAGTGCATATGCTCGAAATATACTAATAAACTAAACTAAACTAATTTATTTACTTCACAGTTTCATGGAAGACCAGTCATTCCAGCAACACCCAAGGCTGTAGCACCTTGACCCCTGCATGAGATTAATAAATCATAATCTACTAATACTTAATTTAGCCTCTGGCCTCTCTTGTCCTCTTTAATACATAAGTGGAATTACTAGAATATTATTGATCAAAATAAAGAAACACTGAAGGCTTATATATAACTACATGACTCACTCTCTCTAATAATGTCTTATCTTTTTGTTTCTTGTTTTGTTGTTTTGTACTGTTTTCTCCAACACATCGCTTCCCTAACCCTACCCATTAGGGGAATGTCATTCGACCCCAAATCTCCTCCTGTGCTATTATCATTTCCTTCCAAAGTGTTACAGATGCTGGGCCGGGGCACCTGGGAATAGCCTGTTGCCAGTGCACCTCTTTTACTGAGTGTCATATGGTCAAACATACAGTATCTCCGCCAAATTTAAACCTTATGAACTATTAGGGTCCAAATACACAAATAAATGAACCAAAGACTAATAAAAGTCAGTTTAGCAAAATATCACCCTTTAACCTTTAACTTATATATAAGTCTAAATTACCCATGACCTCACTCAAAGCTGAAAAATTACAGGAAGTCCACAAAATCTTCTTATGTATATGCAGAAAATTTAAAAAACATACAGTATAAATTAAAAATGAGACTGATCTTTTTTATACCTGACATCTGGTAAAATATGTGAGTATATATGTGCATAAATACAGCACAACACACAAAATAATCTGGATTTGGAACTGACAGCAATCTTGCGTGTTGTCTTCCAGCCCTTTGTTTGGTCTGACAGGTCACATGATGTCATCAACAGGCACAGCAGCATAGAGCGATGGGTGCGACTTTTTGGATTATATCCATCTAAAAGAAACACAATTATACTGTAAACATCTCCACAATTATAATGCAAGTTCATCGATTAGTTTAAAGTTCCGTGAAAAATCTAAACGTGGTTAAATTTTGTTTCTAAATAGACCGACATTTACTATGCACCAATACATGTTAACAACAATAACAATAATAATAATAATAACTACAAAAGCACTTGGAGAGCGCAGACTTCCACCAAGCATGATAATTTCTCCCATACTGTGACTCACACCAATGTAATAATCCTACACTTATTTGTATCAGTGCCCTGACTGTTTTTTTTTTGTTTTTTTTTTGTGGAGTTTTATGCACAAATGCCGAAAATGGTCCCATCTCCCAATGTTACAGAATCCTTTAAAAAAATCCTGAATCCAGGTGGTATTCCAGATCACTCCCAAAATCTAATCGATTGTTCCTTGTGTCATTTCCATTATGTCCTGAAAATTTCATCCAAATCCGTCTAATAGTTTTTGCGTAAAGTTGCTAACAGACAAACAGACAGACAAACAGACAGACAAATGCCAGCAAAAACATAACCTCCTTGGCGGCGGTAATAATAATGGATTCGATTTCTATAACACTTTTCAAGGCACCCAAAGCGCTTAATATTATTAATTTAGTATTCATAATAATAATTAAAAACAGTAACTAAGCAGACAGTGTAAAATTCAGTAACAGTTATTTTATGGTTTTTGGTGGGAAGGAATGATGCCTAAATCACATCCTGTCACCACATACATCCATTCTGGGGAAATATTTCAGTTTGTGATTGACAAGTCACACACTCTGTGGAGTGAAGTAATTGCACGCCTATTTAGAGGCTTTTAATATCTTTGAATTGCTTTAACGGCTCAAAAATGATTCCACTAAGGAGACATTCACTCAGGATGACTTATAATTAGTTGCATTCAGGCGTAGCAGCTCACCGGCCAGGAGGTTACAGCCAATTATATTACGTAAGATTACAGTAAGCAACTGTCGCTTCAAAAGGGTAAATACTCCAGTAAAAGGAAAGGATTTTGAAGCATGTTGTAAAGAATGACGTGAGCTTGACCCCTCAGATAATAAAAATGTAAGCTCTGGGCTATATATTTCAAAAGAGCCTATACAAGAAAAGAACATTGATCAGTAATTCCTCAGACTTAATAGAGACACGAAGACGCTGAATTTCTATTACGAAATAACTTTCAATGCCATCAACTTGTATTTTTCTTTGCAATATCTTTGAATTCAGTAATATGAAGTGAAATGCTAGTCTGGTGTCACAGAGATCAGCTACATAAAGAAAACATTGCTTTGCTGATGCATGTTGAGAGAAAAGGCCAAGGCAGAGAGTGGTTTGTTTGTATTGTACTGAATTGGTGAAACTTACCATCTGCCATCTTCTGCAAATCCTTAAAAATGCGAAGGTGGTGAGCCAAGTCTGTAGCCAGAATGATGTCCCTCATCAAATCCAGCATGCGTTGGTAGTCCTACAAAACACCCAAAGTAACTGTAGCTCAACACGGATAGCATACAGTGAATTAAATTGATAATACGTGGCATTTGTAACATGTAATTGTAATTTAATATCTCACCTTCCGGTTGAACTTCTCAAAGATGTTGCAGCCGTGGGTGTTCAGAATAGCAATGGCCTGGGCAAAGTGATGTCTCTGTTATGGCAGATACAGAGATGGAGTTAAAAGAGGGCTTCTAAAGGAATGACCAGAGGTGTCAGGAAATTAAGTACAAACACTTCATTACCTTACTTAAGTATAAACTTGGGTTATCTATACTTTACTGGAGTAATTATTTTTCTGCCAACTTTTTATTGAGGTACAGAGGGGCTCAGCTCTGGAACAATTATAGACAAATTGCATCTCAGTCAACTTCACTGAGTCATTTAGAGTCTAGGTCATACACACACTTTCCCACTCTACCATGCTTTAACACAGGGGTTCTTAACCTTTTTGATCACTGGGCCCAATTTTCCCAGTACAAAGTCTCCCAGGACCCATTCAAACATGAAGACTTTCATTTTAATTGATCTGAGTCTTGGTTTTATTTGGGTCAATAACTACATCAAGTCCACTTACAGTTTAACAAGCTAAATCCTTGCAAAATAAATTATGTAACGCACTGTGATCATCTCAAAGACATGTATTTATGTTGTATGTAAGCCTGCACATACAAGAAAACACCAAACAGGCAGCACTTATTTGAATAAATCAAGTTGCTACAAGAACAAATATAAATGCTAAAGTCAAAATTATTTACACAAAAATCAGAAATCCAAAAATATTGAGATTTATATTCTCAAAAAACTGAACAGAAATTTTTGTTTAATGAAATTATTTGGAGATAAAATAAACCAAAAGTTTTAAACTAAAATAAATTGTATATAAAATTTAAATAAAGTACAAATGAACATATTGCTTTATGATCTGACAATGAATATTACAATCTAACAGTCTTAATTTTTTTGGGAAGATGTCTCGCGGCCCACAGGTGCAAAACTAAACATTTTTTGCGGCCCATTAGGTGGCCCTCGCGGCCCAAGAATGGTCCGCGGCTCTATGGTTAAGAATCACTGCTTTAACACATATTCTTTTTTCTTTTATTCTTTGTTAGTATTTTTTATTATATTTTAGTCTACCATTGTTTTATCTTTATTATCTTTGTCTTAGCTAATGTTGTAATGTGGTGAGATTTATTTTATAAACTCCAAGGGGTTTTCTGCACGGCTTGTTTCTTTGCTTATCCAAATGTTGCGTTTGTTGATGTGTGCAAACAAATAAATAAATAAATAAATACTTCTACTCCTTACATTTTGAAAGTAGCCTCGCTACTCATATTTCATTTCAGTTTGTTTTCTTTCTGGCTTGTAAAAAAAAAAAAAAAAAAAAAGCCAGATAAATCATGCTATCCAGATAGAGTGAATTTGACTTTTTGCACCAGTCTAATACTTATATTCAACTAGTCATCATATCTTTGGCTCCATGAAACACATGTTAATGCTCAGTAGTACACATATATGAATGTTTAATACATTGGATTAAAATGCCTTCATTTTAAACAGGCATATATGTGTCTGAAACAGATAGCCTAGTGCATCCTACATTTTTGAACATTAACATTTTAATATAACCTTACAGCAATTATGGCCTTTAAACAATTTTTTTTAGGAGGTGGGGTAGTGCACTATAGGCCCCTGTGGCACAGCCTAAGCTTTTAACCTAATGGCTTTTCCCCCATTACATTTACTTTTATACTTTAATTAGTTTTGAAACCAGTACCTTTAAATTTACTTGAGTAAAAAGCTAAAGTTGATACTTCAACTTCTACAGAAGTCTTTTTTAAACCTGTACTTCTATCTGAGTAATGACTGTGAATACTTTTGACACCTCTGGAAATGACAAGTCTTGATTCAAAAACACATCTTGGGCCGATGCCTTTCACTGCCTTATTCATTACCACAGTTAAGGTTAGATTTTGACCACTAGGGGTCAGACTAGAACACAACCCTACCAGTAGATCACAGATGCTAAGGTGAAATATAGAACTGAAGAAACACGATATACAGAGCTATTGAATGTTATCAGTACGTACTTTCATTTAGCAGAATAAACAATATGATATCCTGTAGTTATACACTAGACTTCATAACCACCATGCTGCCTGGTGAAAGTGAGTTTTGATTAGTTTTCAGGCAGTGCATCATTGTGCTGTTACTTGCTGTGTGAATGTACCTCCATCACAGATCCCTCTGAACTGTAGAGAGCAGCCAGGACAGATTGCTGAAACAGAGACAGACACATGTGAAACACAGTGTGTTATTGTAGAAATTTATTGATTTGATTAAAAATTTAAATTCAATAAAAAGCAGTTTCATGTATCTGTCATCTGCTATAAATATTTAAACTGAAATACAAAAAAAAAAAAAAGCCAATAAAGTGATGTGCGACCTTTACAGCACAATGCGAGTGGTTCTAGTGTGTTATTTGTGCATATTATATATGATTGCAATGGAACAAAGCAACAGGCTTCCAATCACATTGATGTAGATACGTCTCCCAGGAACAAATCAACACATGCCGAGATGAAACTCCTCTGTGATATCTCTGACAAATACAGACTGAGTCAGGCTTTTATTGACGTATTCCATCCCAAGCTTCAAACAGTCTACATTTTTAAAGTGCACATTCAATACTGCTTTTTTATCTGTCTATGTGTTTTGGATTGAAATGTTCTCATTCATGCCATTTTCTCCTTGTTATACAAGTCCCTGACTGGAATTGCTGACAGTTATAATTTGCTCTCTACCAAAGCAGCAAAAAGTTGTAATATTGCTCTTACGGAGGCGACTTGGAAAGAATTGTTGGTGCCGCGGTGGTCCAGATCATGGCACATGCAGGAGACAAAGAGAGCAAAAATCTCTATATCCCTAAAAACCAGAAAAAGAACAGGGAGCAGGACTGAAAAACCTTCATCATTACAGTAGTATGAGCAAAATTAAAGATCTACTGCATTAACCTGTAAAGATCCAGCACTATTTTTGTGTCAGCTCCCAAGTTAAATTTTCTCTAAATTTTAACTTTTTTACCCTGTAAAGACCCAAACATCCACCATCTACCAAAATCATATACTGACATAAACAGTTTAATCCCTGTTGATCCACTAATACTGTACATGTAAAATACACTTATTCATCTTTTCATGGTCATCAGATACGACCCATTCAGATGTTCTAAGGCTCTGTAGTTACCATGGAAACACTGTCATCTTTTACAATATTGATTTACTGGTAAAACCCATGGACTCAGATCAATGACAATGGATGGACACACTGTGTTTATGTTCAGTTAATGAGAGAATGGACTAAAAAAGTCACTTCTTCTTCAGTTTTCTCTGTTTTTGATATAATAGCCCTCAATTTTACAAATAACTTTTATGAATATCTACATGATTAGTAAATTAAATGTTGGAAAATATCCGATTTTCACTGAAAAACACATAAAATACAGAAGATAATATTACAATAAATGGCAATAAACCACTTAAGGATGGTTAAATATAGAGAAAAATTTACTTGGGAAGTGTCATAAATGTCCCACTGGGTCCTTTTGGGTTAAAACAGTTGAAATCAGAGGTGTAAACTCACTCGAGGTAGTTGGACAGCCCTAGGTTTTTGTAGAGCAGGTAGCAGAAGTGTGAGACCGAGAAGGCATGCATCCAGTTGTGGTAGGGAGGATCCCTGTAACCTTTCTTCACCATCAGACAGAACCTTTAAAAACAGCAGGATTTAGTCTCTACAACTCAACAAGTCAAAACTAATCCATGTAGCAAAAAAACATCACATCAAACTAACATAAAGTTGAATATGATAACCTTAAACTGATCAATTGTGGATACTTTTTTTACTTGAGAACTGATTACATCCTTCGATGTGTGGGCATCTTCCAGTTTTTCTCAATTACTTTGGCAGTTCTCAAATGATAAACATAATCGCAAAACAACACATGCAGTTGCTCACAACTCATTTAAATTCCTCATTCTTCTGTACAAATTGCGAATGTTTCAGTGCATTTGTACAAATGTCTACAATTTGCACAATTGAATACAGTGTATCTTGCAGATCAAAATGATTATGTTTGGTCTCAGATGAATGGTAACATTCACTGAAAGGTGTATGAATTTTTTCCTGTGTTTTAATCATCACATGCACAATAGTCCATTCACCTGTCAAAATCTGACAGGCCTATTTAAATAAATGCCTTTATCGCATTATGTAATTTTTTTGTACCAGATGAAAGGTGAACTTCAACACTAACCATGGCGAGTATCTGGTCTTACATTAAGCATGACAGCTGCTAATCAGAAGTATAGATTTTTCCAAATGTATTTATAGACCTTGACCACAGTTCAACACATCTGATAAATAAGGAATACAGCAACAATGTCCATGAAATATGAGTGCAATGTGTAATGTAATACCTTGTACTATTGAAATCTGAATCTGAATAGTGTTCAGTTTGTTAGAGGAAACTCTTCTGATTGAGGGAAATTCTAAAGTAAAACACAAATGTTGAAATAAGGAATATTTCTGACAAAACATCTAAACATTGGGACCACTGTTTACACCATGCCAAAGGCATTTGGAGGGCACTGCCTTTTTATATCAGACAATTACTTTTGTTTCGAGGCAGAGGTTAAACGTTCAAGTGAGTTATGATCCTTTACAGGAGAGCAATAATGTTGTTGTGCAGCATAAAAGCTTTTTGACAAATGCACCTACAGCTTTGACAATGTTCACACCAAAACAATAGAGGAAAAACTGTGAAGTCTGCAATTGTAAAATATGAACCCTATGAAACACATGTACCCTGGTCATACTGTGCAAACACAGGTAACAACACAGCAAAAAAGACTCATTTATCAAACCTGGCGAGCGTGTGCATGTCTATCTTGTAGGTGTTGATGAAACCCATGTCTTCGAACATGCTGAGGACGCACTGCAGACACACACACGACAGGATCAGTTACATCACATTTGTATTTGTGTCTTTTCCACTCTTTGTGTCTCTCTCGTTCACTCCTTACCATTGGCGTGGTGTCGTCTGGTAGCGAGCGTGGCGTATACGTGAACTCAGCGTAGCAGGGATGAATCTCTTTCACTGGTTCTATTCCAGTCACCAGCAGTTTAGTGACCTCTTCCTCTGAAACCTGCAACACACACATACTGAATGATATAGAGTACACAATTTTGACAGTGTCAGTAATTACCACATGTGCTGAGCATAGACAAGAGTGAGGTGTGTGAAAGTCATTTTACCTTCATATGGTACATCATCATTTCATTGGCCAGATGGGATCTGAACTGAGCTTCATGGACTCTCTTGTAGAGCAGAGACTAGAGGAACAAGCAGTGGAACATTTAAAAAGGTAGAAACATTTACTACACTGTGCAATTTAACTAAAGATTGTGAAAATCTGGACTGATGTTTTTTTTAAAAAAAACCTTTAGGTCATGCTGATATTGATGTTATTTTCAGCTTATTGATTTTGTTTTGTTTACTTTTTTCCCCTTTTTGTGCCAGGGAAAGAAAGAAATTAAAATGAAAATAAATTAACTGTCAGTGAAAGATTTTTAAGGCCTTTATAAAAATATGTTTGAATGAGAACAATTCAATCATCTAACAATCATATGAAACAACCATGAACACAAAACATCACATAAATCTGAAAAAACTCATATATTTTTTTTTTTTCAAAATGGCTATTGACACAATACTGTGGCACAAAATATAATTTTGTCTATTAATACAGAGCCAGTCGTTATATTATGTGTTTACTGGTAACTTTTTAAATCCCGAAACATCACGGCCTGAAAAGTTCCAAGACAATCAGATAGCAAATAGGTCAAACAGCTGTGAAGTGAAAGTTTAGCTCAGTGGGTAACAAGTCAGGCTGTAACATGGAAGACTTGAGTGCAATTCCCACTCTAACTATTTTTCTTGCAGATTTTCGTACATTGATATAAATCAGCCACTGGGACAATGATCAGAGTGCAGAATTCAGAGCACAACACTCAATACGCTGAACTGACACAGAACTGATGTAACACCGCCGTGTTACACTGCTGCATCTACCATGTAGCTCTGCCCATCTTCTCCGGCCTCAATCTCACTGACTGCACAGAGCAAAGAACTCCATAAAACAACAACATATTGAACATTTACAACAATAATTCCTATTCTATACTATATATTATCACTAATTTATTATTTCTTCCACCAATTGCCACAGTACTATGTTAGCAAAATGCACAAAAAGCATTGAAGTATATGCTATATATCCAATGGCGGAACAAGTCAGTACCGGGCCGGGGGCGGTGCTCAAGACCGGGCCCTTCGAACTCAAAATATAGTGATTA
>JAPTGZ010000006.1:18636563-18649899 GCA_029814645.1 Fowleria isostigma
CTGGAAAGGTCTATGTATGAGGTGAATCTGATCAATTTGGCAGTTTAAATTATATCACAATTAATATATTTGCTACATGTTCCAACAGAATTGCGCATTTTAAAACATTTCCCTTTGGTCTACATAAATTGTAAATGCTATGCTTTGGTCTGAATTCTTCATTAATTCAACTCCACAGGTTCATCTTCAACCCTATTTCTGAGTAATGACATGAGAAAGGCTGTTTTGAGTGCTGGCCCTATAAATGCAAATGAGCCACTTTACTCCCTGCCTCCTCCAGGTTGTTGACTGTGCTGCTTTGTCTCGTTCAGCCACTTGTGTTTGTTAATATAACCAACAACTGAACATTTTGGGTAATCAGTTTGAAGTTTGGATGTTTCCAATTTCATAAATTACTAGGGATAAAATAAACAAATCCTGTTGCTTAAAAACTCAAATCAATGCATTTCTATGGAGGTACATTTCACCATATGGGTTATTATAGGTTTAGGTTTTAATCTGGATTAATCCTCACTATTTAACAGGAGGGAAGGAAACACAACACGACTTTAAGGTAAGTCATTATATTGGGGGTTTAGTACCAGTTGGAAAACAACTACAGGTGTTTTTGCCCCACTGAGAGATACTCCTGTACCTGTCACATTACACACGTATTTGATCAGTTACGTGAATGCAGTTTTAGTGTGAATGTCGCCCCCAGCAGCTTCTCCGTGCAGTTATTAAACACACACACAAAGCCTGTGAATGTGGGGGGGGCTTCAATCACAGGTGAACATTCATTTTCTATGCATAGATGTAAAATGAGCACTGCAAGCAGGCTACTTGATTACTGTAATCTGAGGATTTTAACGTCATTATTATTCTGTCTAAGGAGGTTTGAGCCACAGCTCAGAAGAAGCTGATCACAATCGGTCTCATTCACTCATATGTGCATGTAAATTTTCTTACTTTTCGCACAGAGTGCATATGCAAAATCACAGTGGGATTAATGAGCCCTACGCACCAGCCAATTTTGTTCTCACCACCTTGCTTTTGCTTATGTGTGTGAATCAGAATCGTTCTACATTGTGATTAGCATACTACCACGCCCCCATTTCTCTGTATAAGTAAAATATTTTTAATGTTTCTGCTTGCCTAGAGTCAATTCATCAATAAAGGAAGTGGTTACGTGAGGAGAGAAGCAGTAAATTAATTTTGTTAGAAGCAATGGCGCCAAAAGGCAAAAAACAAAAGAATTTTACAACCACAGAAATCGAAACATTTGTGTCAAAGCCTGAATTGCAGCCCTGGCAGGAGGTCCCACATGTGGCTGTGCATCCTCTTGTGTGTAGTTTTGTGGCTCCAAGCCTGGTCTTACAGGAATTACATGTGTCATTGCAAGATTGTGGAGGACACAGCATGTCAGGATGATCTTGCACACTTTCTCAGGGGTATAAAGTAGTTTGCCACTGGCTGTGTCCAAACACGTCCAACGACCATTAAGCATGACAAAAGTGCAGTCTATTTGGACGCGTGTTTAGGTATTACAGTGCACCTCTTGAGCGGTTTCCGGGTTTAATCAGCCATGTTTTAAGGGCATATCCCTGGTCACCTAAACACTAGAACATTTTAGCATTAACAGAATAAAGACTTACGAACACCAAATTAAATATAAAAGTCTAGAACAAAAGATGCTCACCAGGCCATCCGCTTCTCACAGCCCCACCCCCAAACACATTCCCACTGGACTGTTTTGCAAAATAATTCTCATACATTCCTTTGTAATCTAAGACTGTTGTAATTGTTGAATACTTTCATTGTCACAATGATGAGGGTGAAAGTGTGTCAATTTCATGTTTGTATAATACACTTGGCCAGTATATTAGTAAATTAATAATTTTTAAAAATGTTAATCAAATCTCTTTTTAATGAATGTGGTTTTATATGCTCTGCATGGACTTAAAAGGCATGTGTTTGCATTTTCTAAGCCAGTTCGGTCTTCCTCATTTGTGTGGATGGATGTCTGAGGCAGTTCTAAATGTGTTCTTTGCTAACAAATTTAGGTGAGAAAATATGGATGGCTCCCAGATTTGTGTGTCAAACAATTGTACAAGCACAGATTTATGAGAATGCACTATTTGTGAATGAGTCCCAATAATTTTATTTTTTCTATTTTTTTTTCTTATTTCAGATACAAAAAAAAACAAGGGGAAAAAAACTTTGAAAAGGAGTGAGATGAAGAAAAACTTATATATTCCCGTCCCCTTACCCCATCTTTTTCTGCTGATAAAAAAGTCCTGTGTTTAAAGTAACTTAATAAATCTTACAAATGTGAAAATAAAGTCTAAACAATCCTGCACAAAATGTAAAATATTATACACATCAAAAACAAACTCCATCCATTTCAGAGCCATATAGACTTTTTAAGATGTGTATATTGCTTTACTGATGAGAGGAAAGGTTATCCTATATTAACTTTGCCTAAGTTCATTTATTTTACTACTTTTACTAAATTTTTGGCATGTTTTTATTAAAAAAAAAAAAAAAATGGAGCAACTGAAAGTGGGATTTCTCTTCAAAATGGCTGGTTCACCCATATGGCAATGCCGAGTATATGAGTACATAAAATGGTCAGGTTGTTCATGCTAAATACGCTCATCTTCTCATGACAACATTCAAAGCCTGTTGTACTTGGTTGATATTATTTTTAAGAAGTGCATCCCCATAAAAGAAAAAGCAAAACTTTCTCCTAAAAAATGCTGCAGGTCCTTGTACATGTCAACCACTGACAAACAGGTAAAACCTTTAGAGTATGTTGACGGCTCGGCTCAGAGTGGATCACACACTGTAAACTAACTGCTAACCTGGAGAAGTGCACCAGTGAGCGTTGGCTCGGAGGCGTTTTGTGTTCTTTGCAGGGAGAAGGGGGCGTTAGCTCTTACTTTCTGACATTTTCTGTGTGTTTGTGTGGTGAAGTAGCCCACCCTTCAGGCAGACACAAAAGTGATTGTTCGAAACCGAAAACACATAATGACCGAGCTGGAATGAACTTGCCGAATCCAATGTTTTGTTTTGTTTTCCTCCTAAGTCTAATGGTTGTTTTCACTGTGATGGTGGCTTTCACAGGTACGTGTTGAAAATGAAAAACAGAAAAGCATTAATACTTTGGTAGGTGGATCGATGGCGCCTCTGTTCTTTTGTAGATCTTCTACCAGTCAAAACACAGTGAAAGCATCAAACCAGGCATAGCACGCAGTGCTGCACAAATGCTTTACGTCTGTCTTTCCCCTCACCTCCCACATTACCACTTCATCTAAGTAACATGCGTCACAGCTTTGGATGTAGCTGTCGATTTTTCACCCGGTGTTGAAGCATCAGCAGTGTTTCTTGTTGTCGACTTCTCTCACTGAAGTGTGTGACTTCAGTCCTCACTCTCAAATGTTCACAGTCTTTATTGTTGTATTACTCTTGTTCCCCTTTACATATGGAAGCCACCCACTTTCTTTGACTTGTTTTCATTACCCTGCTGACTGTGCAGAAAGGCTAAGTATGTCACTTTACAATACTCTTCTTTTTCTTGTCACTGTTCAGTACAACTCTCCTTCTCTCATTCTCTGGTTTCTCTTGCCTTCTGTTTTCCCTTCATTCTTTACTATTGCTGTCTTTCTTTGTCTCCTTTTGTCTTTGTCAGCACTTTGATTTTCTGTAATCACTGCAATTACCTCCAAGCTGTGCATTTATTCTACAGGAAAATAACAACTTAACGGGCACTAAAACATGTGCACCGACAGTACCTGTGTGTTATTGTAAAATGCATTGTGCTACATGCATGATACAAGGTTCGATTTCAGTTAATTTTCCAGTTATTGGAGTGTCAAAAAGAAAATGACATCTCTGACCTAGGAAAGAAAATCTTAATGAATCACAAGGGGACTCTAGTCAAAGCATTCTCGAGAAAAAACAAGCGAACAAAAGGAAATTTCATACAAAAAGGACGATAAACAAAGAAACAAATTGTCACTGTAAAGACAGCAGAAATCATTTTAGACACAGTGGCGACAGAGGCAATGAAAGGATAGAGATAGTCTTTGGGAGCTTTGAACAAACGGCACACAAACAAAAAGGCCCTGATACTTAGATCATCAAAACCAGTTTCTAAGTTGCGCCTGTTGCAGGAAGTCAGGCTTTCATCTACAAACTGACACACGCAAAAGACACACACATACAAAAACACACAAAAGCGACAAGTCTTATCAATCAGGGCGGAGGAGGGAACGGACCCATAAAGCAGCGGAGTTATCATCCCTGGACCCAGACAGAGAAATGTATCACCAAGGGCTTCATCTCCCTGCTGGAGATGGAGACGGGCGATACAGGGAAAAATAATCGAGTCAGAGGTGAAACTGCCAATTTCGATCTCGCGGACAGACTTTACAAGCAGAGGGCCATTTTATGGTTGCTTTGGTTTGTAAGAGACGGAAAATGAGAAAGTGAGGGAAAGATGGAGAAGAAGAGTACATCTGGAGATCGACTAATAGAAAAGAAGAGGACTTTATGGAACCATCATAATGGTTTTGTACATTAATGTCTATATCATAATACATTTCATTGTTGCCAAGCTGATCGTAGCTCCTGATTTACATCCTTCCAGGCACCCATTGATTTGCCTTCATTTCAGTATCTAATTTAACTTGCAAAATGTTGGAATGAGCTGTCACTGGAATTAATTGGACTTCAGGGTCATTTCAAGCCGAATCACCAAGAACTGAGAACTTTTCCCAGTTCATGTCATGCTGAAAAAAAGACATTTAAAAACATCTATTAACTTTATGGAACCTTGCAAAATCCTAAAACTACTCTGAGCATTTTTTTTTTTTTAGCTATGAATTTTTAAAATTTGGCCCTTGGAGCTAAATTTCATCATTAGTATGTGTAGTCAAACTGCCATCATTTGCATCATTTTTCACTGGATTGGCCTGAAATTGTACATTAACATTCAATAAACCCTAAGGATAATTTGCAATATGTATGTGTATAAACAGTAAATGCTGACATTAAATTAACATATATTAATTTAACACTCATTTGACAAGCATCAAACCGCTCTGAGACATGCAATACCTCCCTCATCATCTTAAGCATTTATTTAGCAATTATTTGTTCATATTAATTTATTTTCATAGTTTTTTAAGTGTGACTTTTTTTAAATGTTAATACCGGTATGTGGAGTGGGTGTTGGGTGGTAATATAAATGGACAAAAATGTGAACCAGTGAAACTGTTTTTCCAGCCAAAACATATTTATAGTGCACAAAGACTGCAAATATTAAAAATTCATTCATGTTTCGAGCCCATATATGTTTGGTACAACTTGCGTAGGGTTTGTTGGCCACAAACTACTTTACAGAATACTATTAGTAAAAAAAATCAACATGAAAACACACACAAAAAAACAAGAAACATGTTGAATGTCTGAGTGAATGTGCCTCGGAGGACGATTTCTGCAAACACTTTATTCACTGACTTCCTGCTTGAAATGAAACCACCATACAGCTTTAGCAAAAAATAAAAAAAATAAAGCTGATTAAATGTTCACAGTGATGGATTACAGATCTTAGGCAATTTTCAGTTGGGTTTCGTAACAAACCAGCAGCTGCCTGGAAGGTACTAATTCAATAGATTATTTCTACTTAATGAAATGTAAAAAATGCGACTGATCATTTTGATAAAATAAATGGCAATTGTGTTCTCAGTGCCAATGCTGAAAATGAAATTAGTTTATCTGTAACCTCTTCTGAAATCAAGAAAACGCTGCAAATATAACAGCTTTTACCTGGATTTATTGTTTGATCATTAAGAGGAATTTGCCCTGAGACAGTATATCACCCTTTAAATGCAAACCCATTTTGCTACTGCTCATTACCTTAATGGTAATATCTCTGTAATATGAGAGAATATCTGTATGAGAGCATTTCGAGTTTGCCAGAATGCAAGTAGCCCCGAGGGAATTTTATAAGAAGGCGTATATGAAAATAAAGCAGTCAGGGCCAACAGTTAAACAGAAAAGTTAAATCATCACTTTTTTTCTTCACATTACTTCTACTTCACTGCCGTCTTCCAAAGTTCCAACAGGTCTTTAAGCCTCCGTTTCCATGTGCACATGTCTTTTCCTCAGTTTTTCTTCTTCCTCACACCTGTCACCTGTTTCTCACTCTTTCTCAGAGGGAGACTGACTTAATGTGGCAACATGGTAGGTTTGCTGAACCGCCCTCACAGGCTGGCACAGTCCACCTCTACTAAAGACCTCATTAACTCTGGAAACACGAACAGGCACACAAAAAAAAAACCACATAGGCACATACATACATACAGATCAGTAAAGTAAAAAGAAAAAAAAAAGGTTCATAAATAGACTGCACACTGCTCCAGGCAAATAATGTTTTATTCTATCACCCAAGTGTACAGACGCATGTCGACTTGTTTGTGTTTGTTTGTATATGTGTGTTTTAGTCTGGTAGAGAGATACTGAGTGCGTCTTTCTATTTGTGTACTTGTTCTCTTATGAAAAATGTGTCTGTATGTGAGTGTGTGTGTCTTTTTATAACCTCTGTGTATCGCTGGAGAATACCTTCACACCCTTGGCCCGACAGATGCCGCGGCTGCTACTGTTGCGCTGCGCCACTCACTCGCTGCTGGCCTTCAGCCCACTCAAGGCAAACACAACCACATTATACTGTACGATCACACTGACGCACACACCTCATTTGTGCCTCATAATTCATATGGCTATGGCCAGAGGGATCGACTGGGGATTGTGGAGGCAGGGAAGGAAAAGAAAGGGATAAGGAGAAAAGGGAAATGGAGTGAGGTTATTAAAAACAGATGTATTTACTGATATGTAATTGCCACCTGAGGTTCTCTTTTATTGATCTGCCTCCCTGTCTGTCTCCCTTTTCTCCCTCTCCTCTTGATTTTCTCCCTCCCTCTCTCTCTTTTCCACGCTGTCTGTCTGACTTGTGGTGTCAGATCCTCATCCATATTCAGCACTGAAGCCATCTGTGTGCCTCCAATATGCATGGACCAGCCTGCTGGAGTCTCACTGCCAAGCTCACATTGTTATAAGAGACTACTGGTGTCATTTTGAGTTAAAGTGGAGCATTTTTTTTAACTTCTGCCTATGCATTTTGCAATGCACGTCACTTTTAATTACTTGTGTTTTGTTCTCTTGTAAACCTACTGTAGTTTTAGATGACTGCGGCTGCCCTCCCGGCTGACGGAGAAGCCCTGAAAAGATGTGTGACAAAATCTGCAAAGTGACGTGTGATTTTTTAACAGACACATGTCAGGTGGTCTTGTGTCACAGAAGACTTCTTGGTTTAAAGCTTCCTCTGCACTCTATATTTACTGACAACGCCCTGTGGCATCATTCATTGAGTCAAAGAAATATTCTTGGCCCTCTGAGAGGTTACTGAATGTGTTCTTACATCAGAGTGCAACTCAAACAAAGTAAAATATTATAAATATATATATATTGTAGACTCTTTCAGAATCCATGTTCAAACTTTAGATTGTTTCTGAACCATGTGAAATTTCTCTTACTGCAGCAAAAAACATAAGAATTAAGGTTACTTGAGAAAAGACATGAAAAAATATGAGTTAAAAACCTGACAACCTATTTAGATCCCATAGTCAGAAGACATGAAGATATTGACCCTGTGAGGATCCACTAAAAGAACGGCGTAAAAGAGCAAAAGAAGGAATTTATAACAAAATAAAGGGTAACATTGGTCATGAATTCTGCATGAAAGTATGAATTCATGATCATTTGTGTACCATCATTATAAATTGTCACCATATAAACTGCTTCAATTGATGACAATGTGAGCTTGAATATGTAATACATATATGTAGACTTCCAACGTCAGCTATACTGATACCAACTGCAACGCTCACAACAGCCGTTCAATTACTCACAGAACTGAAAACTGCACAAGTCTGTCTTTTTGGTAGTATCACACAATAACGATCCGTGCACTTATAGACACATGCATATATAGTGTACAATATAAAAGAGTTGCAGAAGAGATGCTAAAGCGCAGAACCTCAAGGGAGTTTTCATGCTATTTTTCTCAAATCTGGTAAGACGAGAGCATTTCTTTTGTGCCTCCATCCTTGTTTTCCCAAGTCCCCGTTCCATCGCGGCTACATATCTCTGCATTTCCACTTTTTTTAGCCTGGAAACTGTTTTCATGCCCTCTAACTTCTACTCTGTCCTTTTCACTCTTCCTCCCGTCCTCCCGTTTTTTTTTTTTTTCTCCGTCTCTCTGCCAGTTCAACACGTACCCACTCTTCTTGTTATGAAGCCAATTAGTGTAGCCTAACTGAAATAGTTTCCATGGCGACAGAGGTGCTAATAATAACAGACACCCCCACAGCAATGGCTGGTGAAGAACACACTCACATGCACGGATGCATGGACACACACACACACACACACACACACACACACACACATACAGACAATATACACATCTATATAACCACAAATACAGTGTATGAAGGCAAACATGCAAGAGATAACAACTACACATACAAATACCAGCTGTGTGTTAATCTGATGTAATAATATGTGGATCTACCAACGCCTGCAGGATTTAAATAGACTTAACATAGTTCATAGAAAACAACGGAAGACAAATTCATATCTAGTTTCAGCAGCAGCTTTCTCCATCGACACTGATAATCAGTTTCAGGAACAACTATGGAAACAAATGTACAGCCTGTTCATGTAACAAGCACAAATTTAATATTACATGACTTCGATGTCTAATTTGATTATGTTAAAAAAAAACCTAATTTCAACCCAAGCAAGATCAGTTAACTTCAGGGCTGACTTGGCTCACCAATCGCTGACTGTCAAACTAAAGCAGAACAGGCTGCCCTTAGACCTTCAGAGTGTTACTAAGTGACAAATTTTATATTAGAAGACACTGATGGACAAATGAAATCTTTAAATCTGCTTATCTGCTTATGTGGCTCTGCTTCACAGTGTCCACAATAAAACTGTTATTTTCACTCACTACTCGCTCTGCTTTTCTTTCAGACCTGTTTCTACCCTTAAAAACTTTAAAAGGTAGTAATCCAAACATCACCTAAGCCTAACAACTTAGAGCTCAATCTTTAAAAAGCTGACTATATTGCTGTGCCCGCTGCTCATATTTTCAAGTCTACAGACCAATTTCTTTTCCAAACAGTGGGAGCCGGCTCTTCTTTATATGTGCTCTCCTTAATAAAAAGCACAAACCCATCATAGGGCATAAAAACACAACCCTACTCCCACCTGTCAAGAAAACCTACAAATATAAAACAGTGTCTAAAATCGATTTCTTTAACACATACAATATTAATGCATTCACACAGAGGTTGCTTTCCTCTGCAGGTTGTGCTGATTAGTATATGTGTAGAAGTTGACAGAATGGTTTAAGACAGGGATTAACAATTGCAATTAAAAGTGCAATTTTCCCCCCAAAAGAAAACAACAAGTCTGTATAGAGCTGCAAAAAAACAGTATTAAATCCATGTTACATTTTACCTCATTGTAGCTAGCATGTGGTGGAATATGTGGTGGAGTAGTTAGTATTTCAATCCTGTATTTCCTTTATAGTAATGCAATGTTTAGTACATTTATGAAATTATAAAATGAAAATTGAGATAATAGTTCATATTTTTGGAATATACTGAATGTAAAGATTTACTTAGAAACAGACTATGAACAAATGCAGGTTGAGATTCAATGTAGTTTACATGTCTTATGGTAACAGAGGTATATAAACTCATTTTAGTTCAGGGTCCACATTCAGCCCATCTATGGCCCCTAAAGTACAATGAGTTTGACATCACTGACTGTGAATATCTTCAGTGTAATTTTTGTATTTCACAAATTCATTATATTGGAACTTTTGGGGAGGTGGTTTTGGCCCGTGGGCTGTAGGTTTGACACCAACCTGTACATTTTTACAGAACAAAGTAAGAATGTTGCAGTGGGTGTTACTGATCTGGGTTTGATTCCAGCTGGTGTGGGCCTCTTTGTGTGGAATCTGAATGCTCTCCCAGTGTCTGCGAGGGTTCTGTCCAGGTACTCCGACTTCCTCCCACCACCCAAAGCCATGCATCTCAATAGACTAACTGGTCCATGAATCACCACGGGTGTGAATGTGAGAGTGAATGGTTGTTCGTCTGTACATGTCAGCCTTGTGATGAACTGATGATCTGTCCAGGGTGTACCCCACCTTCACCTGTTGGTAGCTGGGATAGGCTCCAGCACCCCCACAACCCTCATGGGGACTAAGTGGTTTAGAAATGATAAAAAAAATATATATATTCTCATTTGTTTTTCTGTCAACGCTACAGGGAGCCACTGCAGAAAAGCTCAAAAGTCCCATCTGGCTCAGGAGCATTGTGTTAAATATTAGTGTTGTTAAAAGCTTACAAATAAAGTTTAATGTACAGCTGCATAATCATGACCTGGTGAATAACCTCCTCCCAAATCTAACCTCAGCCCGTGGTTCATCGATCACTTTATTAAAATAACATTGTGAAGAATAAACAACTTCATGGCATGAATTATTCTCCCCATCTGTCCTTTCTCTAAGTCTGCAGCTCACGTCCTCCAAACCGTAGTTTAACAAGTACCGGTCTCGATGTATGATCAAAAGCCTCTTTATAATAAGAGCTCAAGGTACTCACTTACAGAAATAAATACTCTCGAGTCTCAACCACTCTCCTGTGTTCTGTCATTGCCGATAGAGTCACGAAACACTGGCGCTTTACACTCTGGGAGGAGTGAAAGAGATTTAATGGCCCAAAATGTAGCTTTAGAATCCAATTTGTAATAGTGTAGTGTGGATAAATACCATTTACCTGGAGGTCAGAGGGTTTAGTTAGCACCCTGTTGAGTGTCTTGATCAAAAATTCATTTACAATATAGACCTTCAAATCCCTTTTTGAAGAACACCCTTTTCAAAGTATTGTACTCTGCCTGAACCTTCAGTAGTTCAACTCAGTTTGACTCTCTGGTCTGCAAATCAATATGTTGTGTTGTTCTTTACTTCATTGCATTAAATTTTCCATATTATGTTTTATTCCTTCTTGATTGTTTGTTTAACCCATAAGGACCAGGTGTGACATTTGTGTCAAGTCCTAAATAATTTTTTTCTCTATATTTAACCATCCTTAAGTGATTTTTTGCCACTTATTGTAATCTTACCTTCTGTATTTTGTGAGGCTTTTTCAGTAAAAATAAGATATTTTCCCACATTTAATCTACTAATCATGTAGATGTCCATAAAAGCTCAGAGTAAAGTTGAAGATTGTTATATAAAAAAAAATAGTGGAAACTGACTATGTTCACTATGGAGTCTCTGAACGCCCAAATGGGTCATATCTGATGACCATGAAAAGGTGACAAACTGCAATTTACACCAATTATTTTCATGGATTAGTGGATTAACAGGGATTATTCAGTTTATATCAGATGATTTTGGTAGATGGTGGATGTTTGGGCTTTTATGGGTTAACTTGCTCTTGGTTAGTAAGTTTAAATGCTTTTAAAGGCACCCATAAATAAAATGTAATGTTATTAGTGTGTTTTATTTGTGTATTTATATCACGATAATCACTGATATTATTTAGTTGGTAATGATGAAGATGATTCATTAATTCATTCATAACCTTTATTTAAACTCGGAGATATATTGAGGAAGCAACCCTATTTACAATAAAGCCCAGATGATGAGGATTATTAATATGAATAATAATAATCTGTCTAAATTTAAACTGTAAGATGTAGTTGCAGCTACTTTCATGTAAATAAAAACTAAACTTCATCTTGAGCACAGGACTTCAGGGACTTAACGTGCAAAAAAACAGTACATATTTGTTTCATTGGCATAAAACAGGCAGAAAACTCAGATTCCAGTAATATTATAAAACCATCCAATATTTTCATTATGAAACGGAGGAATAAAAAACTGACTATGACTGTAAGATGGAGCCCAAGGTCCTGCAGCCTCTTGCCTGTATTTGTGTCTTTCATCTTGAGAGCGTCATTTCTCATCATCTAACCTCTTCTGAAATCCTCCTCTCTCCATGGTCTATTTATTTAAGATGCAGTTGGGTTGAAATAATGAATTCCAAAAGTGTTTTTCTTTGTTAAGCATATTTGAGAGATCAACACACGCAGGAGAGGCAAGGGTGTTCAAAAGAGAAACTGAGGGCGGTGTGAGACTGAGGGACAAACTGGAGGACAAAGAGAAAAATGGAGGCTTGGGAGGAAAGAAGGGACTTGATAAAAGCAGAGGAAATGTATTAGGTGAGAGGCCGAGGGTCTTTTATTCAGCTTTGATGTTGTGGATAAATGTCATCATCAACAAACACAGCGCCTCTAAATTGATTTGACTTGAAAGTGTGTGGAGAGAGGGAGGAAGAGACAAAGACAGAAACAGAGGGGTGGTCTCCTGAGGAGTGAATGACGCACAAAGCAGACCAGGATGAGAGTGGCAGAGCGACAAAGACACACATCTCTCACCTCATTTCACCTCCACTCATTCCAGCGGTCTGCGGGGACCTCACAAACAAAAAACTTCCTCCGGCCGCAAATTACACTTCATGCAAAACTCGTGCACTCATGAAAAACAAAACAAAATAGCTGATTACCAGAGGTGACACAACCTGAGGCAAAGTTTGCTCAGTCTGAAAGTGTTTTAACTCCAGGAGACAAATATGAACAAAGAATTAAAGACAAACACTGACTTCATACTGGGTCTGAACAAACCTTTAGACACCGGTCGCAACTGCAGGACTTGGCTGGACACTCAAACAAACCTCTGCATAAATTACGCCAACTAAATTAGAAATCCGGACATGTTGTGTACCCACTGTGTCAATATAATATGTCATTATAGAATCCGATGACCACAGAGATGGAGTCTGCATCATAGCTCCGACTGGTGTTGAGGTTTAGACAATCACAAGAGTTTGGTTGAGGAAAGAAAATAGTTTAAATATTAACCCATAAAGACCCAGCGCTACTTTTGTGGCAATTCTCGAATGATTTTTTTCTATATCACCATTTATTGAAATATAATCTCCTCACTTTGCTTTTTCAGTGAAAATCCTGCATTTCCATATGTTCAATTTACCGTATTTTTCGTACTATAGAACGCACCTGTATATAAGCCGCAGACACTAATTTTAGAAAGAAAATCAATTTTGTCCACGTAAAAGCTGCACCGGTTTATAAGCCGCGGGTGTCCACATTGTGACATTGTCACCTAAAAAGTAAATTAAAATGATTTTCC
>JAPTGZ010000006.1:18665970-18678817 GCA_029814645.1 Fowleria isostigma
TGTGTGTGTGTGTGTGTGTGTGTGTGTGTGTGTGTGTGTGTGTGTGTGTGTGTGTGTGTGTGTGTGTGTGTCAAAAAGGCATTCCAGGCCAATAGGTGGCCATAATGTACATCAAGAATACATAAAATACCTCGCAAACAAGCTTCTGAGCATGCCCAGTAAGACTTTTTTTTTTGCTATTTAAGTAGAAGGTGCATGTATTTTTCTATTTTCTATTTTTCTATTTTGCTTTTTCCCTTCATTGTAAAACCAGAGGACCTCACTCAAAGATAGCCCCTAAACACATGCAAAAGTTTTCCTTGCACTTGTTGTTGATAACAAACCCACACTGGAAATTGTCCTGCCACTTGTGAGTTGACTGGTTTGATTGTAAACCTGAAACCCTCAGGACTAGCCAAGAGTAAATAAGATGGAATATTTTTTCTGTTGTTGCTGTGGTTACAGGTGTATGAGGCTAAGCATGACATTTTATGTCTAAGATCCTGAATTTCCCTGTTCACCAGAGGTGGAAAAATAGTCTGTACTCAAGTAGAAGTACAACTATTTGTGTGGAAAAAATACTCTTGTAAAAGTAGAAGTACTGATTGAGTACTGATTCAACTCATTTACTTAGGTAAAAGTAAAAAAGTACAACTTCTCAAGTGTAATAAAGTACAAAAGTAATAAGTAAAATTGCATTTTTTTTTTGCCATGAATGAAATAACACTTATTTAACCTGAAAATGTAAGGATGCAAAAATGTAGGGAGTAAAAGTAAAAAGTTGCCAGAAAAATAAATACTCAAGTAAAGCCGATACCTAAAGAATCTAGTTAAGAATGACCCGGGCAGCATTAAATGAAACCAGAATTGTCATCCCCGAAATCAAAATGTCTCAAAAACCGCCTCATGACAGTGAACAACTTTTTTGTGATTTTTGAGTTTTGCAACATTTCTGTGTCCATTACCAGTTTTCTTTTGCACAATTTGCATTTTGTGCATTTCTGATGGTAATGGAAACCCAGCTACAGAGATTTTCTTCAGCCTGAAAACAGAAATTTGGAGAATTCTAATTTCTTCCACAGAACCTGAATTACAATATGCTGGAGGGTAATTATGTAATCTTTGCTGAACAATGCCAAAAAACTATTAAGTGCTGCAGCTTTAATTGCACAAAAATGCCTCTTGTGCAAAGGCTTTAGGTTTTGGAAGACACACAAACAAGATAAACATTATCAAATTAAAATCTGTTTTCTCCAATAAAACTACCGCCTAAATACTTTATATCTCAACAAGAAATGCATTTATTGGCAACTTGCTTTGTGGCCCCATCTTGGTGCTTATAACAGCTGACAAAACAGCTGTTGGATCATTATAGGACCAACTTGAAATGCATGAGGCAAACAACGCTGCATCTACTGGCTCCTCTTTCACATTGATACTGACAGGTGCAAATAAGTCGAGATGTTTCTATTTTCATGAGTGGATATGACATTTCGCACCTTTCTTCTAGGCAGTTGAAGGTTTCAACATTAGCTACATGAGGTTGTCTTTTTTTTATTGAAAACACAAACTGGATGTGGAAGGAAACAGAATACAATAGTTGTTGTGGGAGGCACTAAAGCATGTGGCTCCACTTAAGTCTGAACACGTCGCTAAAAGTGGTCCCTGAAGCAATTTTCAGACTTGGGTGTTAATGTGAATCCCATCATACAAATTGGAATCAAATAATTCGGTACATGCAGAAACCAGCTAAAAGCAGGCGTTGAGAAAAACAAGGATTTAGGGGAGGAAAAAAGAGACTGTGCATTCATTTTATCAGAGGGTTCAATGCACTTCAATGCACCCAAGACGAATAGCTGTGCTGGGGAACTGGCTTGTTTAAAAGATAAGAAAGAGAAGAAGAATGGCGTGAAAGAGAATGATGGAGAATAGCAGATTAGGAGATTGATAGAAGTGGGAGAGGCAGATGCAGAAGAAGCAATAAAACAGATGGAGAGAGCGCGAGATGGGAACACCAAGGGAGGAGAGTGAAGGAGAAAGTGGGGATGAGTTAAAAAAGAACATATGCGGGGAAAGTTGGGGAAAAGGCAGAACATGAAGATGAATAGGGAGTGAAAAGGAGGGAAAATGAGGCATGTGAAGCTATGGCGGAGTATTGAGATTGAACGGACAGAGGAGGAGAAACCAAAAAATTGAGATATATGAAAGAGCGGGAAAGAGAAGGAGTCAGAGGGAGGGAAAAGAGGAAAAACTGAAGTGACACAGAAAGGGGGGAGACAAAATGTAGAGACAAGAAGAGGGGAGAGATGAAGGAAGGGATAGTGGTCTTGATAGATGAGTAATGTCAGGTTCATTTCCTGAGGAGCAGAACAAGACAAAGCCCATTTAATAACTGTCATACACACACACACACACACACTGAGCGTTAGGTGTATTGTCTTGATAAAAGATTTCAGAAGGCAGCAGAGTGTGGTTAGAATAGATAACATGTCATCTCATTCTCATCTGATTTAATGGAGCAGGCCTGCTGTTTAGCATGCTGCCCTCTGTCTTACAGTGTGTGTCTGTGCGTGGGTGTGTGTGAGGTCTTTCTGCGCGTTTTGTTTTTTTCGATGTCACTGCATGGGTTTGTGTGTCTGCTTTCCATATTCGGCCCAGGTGCCAGAAACTTTAAATGCATTTGATTCGAGCCCGAAATGTGATTTTGTCAGCACAGTAATAAGGAACTGTAACAAAATATTATAATAAAACAGCATAATGTGATCATGATTATTATATTACAGGACATTTGTGTTTGCTTTGTCTGTGCCTTCCTTTTTTATTGTGATCTATGTGCGCAGCTGCGTCCAACCCATCCAGCCCGTCTGTGTGCATGTCTGTCCGTCCCTCTTCCTGTATACGTGTGCATTTAATGCGACTTGCAACTGTCCTTTAGCCCATTTCCCAAAGGAGCAATATAATTGGCTGTTTAATCAATGGCCACCTGTCTGCTATTGGATAATCAATGGCAGGGTAAACATTAAGATTAGCTCTTTAGAAGAGGCAGATAATTGACTGTTAAGCCTTGACAAGACGAGTGATGCATACTGGTAAATGCATGCTGGGAGAAGACACGCAGATGTACGCGGAGCAGCAGATGGAGAAGGAGTTGGACAGAAACAGATTGAGCTGGAGGAAATGAAAGGGGAAGAAGAAAGGGGAAGATGACAAAGAATTGTGAAAGAAAGCAAACTGTTCTGACCACAGACCCTGGGATCAGTGAAACATTCACTGACCGTTGGTTAATTAGCTCTTTAGTTAATTAACCAAGTGTAACACGGTGGAGTAATACCCTACCAGACACCTGGGACACAATCGACAAATGAATCTAAGTTAAAGCAAACACAGCAGCTACCATTGCTCAAATTACCACTGCAACCAACAAATAAGCAATTCATTGTTTAGTCAGTAAAAAAAAAAAAAAAGTACAAATTATAAAGTTTAGCATTTTCAACCAAAATGTATAAATGCTTCATTGTTTGATAACTTTGATTATTCTATCTGATTATTTTGTGGCAATTTCCATTAGCCTTTACATTTAATCTTTCCTATGTAATTTATCACTGTTTATTTTAATAACATTTTCTGCATTTAGCATTTTTCAGTAAAAATTTGTTTTTTTTCATATATCTAATTTACTGATCATGTACATTTTCATGGAAGATCAGATAAAATTCAAAAGTTATTTTATCAAAAAAACAGAAAACTGGAGAAAAGTGACTTTTCAGCAAAATATATGATTGATTGAATGTAACAATATCTACAACCACTGTCATTTGTAAAATTATATAGGTTTTGTTGGTGAATCAGTGTTGCAGAAGATGACAGTGTTTCCACATTCACTATGGAGCTTCTGAACATCCAAAAAAAGACACATGTTGTACATTTTCATGTAGATTTTTATAGAAGATCAGAGTAAATTAAAGTTATTTTATCAAAAGACAGAAAACTGGAGAAAAGTGACCTTTTTTCAATAAAATATATGATTTTTTGAATGGAAAAACAACTATCTACAACCACTATCATTTGTAAAATTATATGTTTTGTTGGTGAATCAATGTTGCAGAAGATGAGTGTTTCCATATTCACTGTGAAGCCTCTGAACATCCAAAAAAGGCACATCACAGAAAAGCTGAGAAAATGCATTTGACTCCAATTATTAAAATGTATTGTTAGAATTTATGGTTGAAAAGTCATTAAATGTAGGATAAGTTAATGCTGTGGTTACTGATGGCTGCTTAGGTCCTTCAAGGGATAAATTGTCACATTTAAGATCTGGTTTTGTTTTGTTTTTTTTTTGTTTTTTTTGTTTTAGAAATCAACCGATTATTAAAATAGTTTCTCTTTTTTGCAACTGTCTAGTTGTTGCACCTCTCCTAACAAAGCACTTCTTTCACTTACCCATGAAATCACTGAAATTGTTGTGGGGGAAATATAATACAATTTGTTTTTTAAACAGACATCTGTGAAATACGTTGCATTTGACTAATTGACACATATTAGGATAATAGCGGACATCTGGCCGAACAAAATGTTATCAAAAGTGACATGACAAAGGCAGACACCATGAGAGAGGAAGATGGCAATTTTTCTGACAATGCAGTACAGCTGGAAATGTTTTAGTTTACTGAGTCAAATGGCATGTTGGATTACTGTCATTACACAATTTTGTTATTATAACTGTCACAACTCTGAAGTTAAAAGTGTAAACAAAAAGCTGGGGAAGGTTATGTGAAATCAAAGTAAGGGCAGTAGTGACAATAAGTGTTTTTGAGAACTTTGCACCGATTGATTGACTTTTTATGGTGTCATTAAGGGTGACAAGTGGAAAATACATAACTGTTTTGTCATTTCAGAATGCAAATGAACTCCAAGTTGGCTGTTGCATCTGTCAGTCATCCATATGCAATGATCAGAGACTGGAGATAAAGATGGACACTATAATTGTCCAAAAGTGAAGCCAAACTATCTCAAATTCCTCCATATCTCATAAATCCTACCACACTCAAAATACACATCCACCATTTTTTTTCCTACAGTACTGTGTATTTTTTTAAGGTAGATCTCATGAGATGTGATTTGTTGTCAGTTTTAGTAATTTTGATATTCTCTAAACAGCCATAATAAACAATCATAGCCCCACATATTTCAGACACACAGTTGAAAACCAATCAGATGCTTGCATCTACAATGCACAGACTGGTTCATGACTTCATTTTTCAACTGTGGACACTGCAATGCTATTTATATACATTGATCAGAAATTACATTATGACCACTGACAGGAGAAGTGGTGACATAATAATATTGATTATTTCATTACAATGGTCCCTTTCACTGGGTTGGATATACAGCTTTGAAAAAAAAAAAAAGAGACCACTGAAAAATGATGACTTTCTCCGATTTGACCATTTATAGTTATGCGTTTGAGCAAAATGAACATTTTTGTTTCATTCTCTAAACTACCGACAACATTTCTCCCAATTTCAAAATAAAAATATTGTTATTTGCGGAACATGATACATGGTCAAAAGATGCATTGTTTTCAGACCTCAAATAATGCAAAGAAAACCAGTGCATATTCATTTCTAAACAACACAATACTAATGTTGTAACTTGGGAGAGTTGATAAATCAATATCTGATGAAATAACCCTGATTTTCAATGACAGCTGTCATGTGTCTTTTCTCTCCACCGTTGCTGTTGGATGACTTTATGCAGCTCCTGACAGAAATTCAGGAAGCTCATCTATGTTGGATGTCTTGATTCCATCCATCCTCCTCTCGATTCTATTCCAGAAGTTTCCACAGTGGGTTCAGGTCTGGAGGTTGTTCTGGTCATGACAAGGTCTTCATCTGATGGTCCATCATCCACACCTTTATGGACCTAGCTGAGTCCAGGAGCATTGTCCTGATAGAAAAAACAGTCTTCAGAGTTTGGGAACATTGTCAGAGCAGAAGTCCAGCAATTTTCAATAGTTTCTTTTTGATTCCAATTTACTCTTGCATTACTAATAGTACTGTTTTTGCCACCAGGCTAGTCCTATAATAGGAAGCTATTGATGGCCACAGTAGTGATTTTTATCCTTCTCCTTCGTAAATAGGACATGGATCGGGTGTTTATTCAGTAGTGTGCTTGTGTTGGAATTCAACAGACACAGGAATGGAATGGCTGTCATACATGCAGACATTCTGATTTTACAGGAAATTGCAGCGGTCTCTTAATTTTTTTCCAGAGCTGTGTTAGGGAACAATTGAACATTTAGTCCTTGAATCGGATGTGTTGGATCCAGGTCAGGTAATAGTGATGACTAGGTCAGAGCATCTCCACAACTGCAGGTCTTGTTGGTGTTGCTGGTCTGCAGTGGTTGTTAACCCCAATATCTGGCCTCAAAATTGAGCATCTAGTAAGGCCTTGGGTCAGAGATGTTTTTGTCAAAAAGCGGGTCCTACACAATATCAGACAGGTGGTAATAATGTTCTGATACCGTAGACGCTCTATTGGTTGAGCTCCTGTTGTTCTTTAGATATTTTTGGTCGGTACAAACCACTTTACACTAAATGAACAACAAGATCTGGAGATATTCTGACTGAGTGCTTTGACCACCACATTTTCACCCTTGTTAAATTTGCTCAGATCCATGCTCTTACCCATTTTATTGTTTCCTAACGCTTTAACTTTGAGAGTTAAATATTCAATTGCTGCCTAATATATGCAACCCACTTACGAATCCCACTGTAATGAGATCATCTAAATTAATACCACTTTGTCTGTCAGTGGTCCGAATATTATGGCTGATTGATGCATACACTTAGTGGTAATTTAATATATGATGACATTACAAACTCTATTGTAAAACATGCAAGCCATGGAGACGCATAGAAAACCCACAGAACTTGCAGCCTCCAGTAAGGACGTTATATGGGACTGTATCATACCGTCAGAAAGTTACCTCTCAGTGTTCTGTTATCTTTTACCTGCTGACATAGTCTAAATTGAGTTTCCATCTCTTTTATCTGCTTTTGTCCTCATAGTCAACTGACATTACACGAACTTTAAACTCAATCATCAAGTTGCCCTGAGAATACTGGAATATTGATTTAAAATTGATTTCGGGGCCAACACCTCACACATTCGCATTCTTAGTATTCTTAAATGTGCTGCGTTCAGTGCATTTGTATTCAGGTTCTGCTCTGGTTCACTGGAATAAAGGACAAAATAATGAGGTCTGTTAAGGGTTTCAAGCGATAGGAAAGCTAAATGGCAAAAAAATGTGAAGGTTGCGTCATTGCTGAATATTTGCTCAATATAAACATACTCCTCTTTTTGTCTTTCCTGTATATTATGGTCTGTGCTAAAATCCCAAATTTTCCCTCTTTCAGATAAATTATTACTTACTATAGTTCTATGGTCTCATGTGGCTGGTTAATTGATTAACTGAAAAGTTTGATTGACACCTTTCCATTTTACTCACTGGTGTATGTTGAACTATGGGCATCTTTGATCGGAAAAGGATCAATAGCCGTGACTTCAGTCCCACTTTATGTAAGTTTCTTAACCTTATACAAGTGCTATGTCCTGAGAATCGATGTGTATTGATACGTGTACGTCAGATGGTGAAGGTTATCTGACTCGGTTCAGCTCTGTAATGGGGTTAGGCAAGGGCCAGCATCTGTGTTTTGTTTAAATTATTCACGGACGACTTCGCAGGGCAGTAAAATCATTGCAACAGATTGTGTGATCTTAATGAATGATGTTTCGCATGCACATGATTTTAATCGATGTAGCACTTGGGTATTGGTACTTACTATCTGCAGCAATTGCGGTAAAGACAGAAAGAAAATATCAAGTTTGTATTTTGTTTTACATAGAAATACAATTGTGTGAGAGAACGCTGCCATAATTTTATTAATAACCCATAGTTAAGTTGTATATTCTGTTATGTGAAAGATCCTATATCATGAAAATATATCTGAGGTTTATATCAACTCTGGCATACAATAAAAGGTGTGAAAATATGGCCTGTAATGTACCAGGGGGAACTAGACATATTTAATAAAAAAGTGTGTTAGCCCTGACCCTTTTCAACACCTGAGCATTGACCATGCCATGAAAACTAGCTCTGAAAAGTTCATTATTCCACTTCATTGTGTCAAAACCACTGCACTTTCAAATAAGTGACTACTTTTTTTGAGGCTTATTTCAACTTGTAGTCTCAGAAAAAAATATTTGACCATCAAAAGTAATGGTTATGCAATCAGGTACTAATTCCTGTGTGCATCATGTGACTAAAACAAACAGAAAAGCAAACATGGAATGCCTTAAAGCCCTGTATTTGTAAGTACAACACTATAGTTATTGATGTAAGAACTTATATGATTTTGGTTATTATCAAGAAAACCATGGAAAATGGATAGATATCAGCTATTAAAATAAATTAAATTAATATAATCTATTTTTGTTGTTATCACTACTTTTGTCCAAACAAATGTACCTTTAGTTGTACCAAGCATTAAAATGAACAAGAAACTAAAGAAAACATAGGGTGGTCTAATAATTTTTTCCATTACTGTATATCACATCTTTTAGATGTATAAAACATTGAGAACTGAGTTGACAATTTTGTTGTGGTTAGCTGGCTCTGAGTACTTGTGTGTGAGAAAATGTGTAAGGTTTGTTTAAGATATAACATAAGGGCAGATAGTTTTGTTGGCAGTTATTTTATAAAGGAAAGACATCATCATTTGGCCAGTGTTGTTTTTTTTATTTACTACTCATGTTTAGCTGCAGTGTTCTAACAAATAACCCAACAAGCAGGATGAGGAGTGTAAACAGTGAATGAGCTGCACATGTATGTGACTGCACATCATAGCTTTATGTCAAAATCTGATCCCCACTGCCTTGTAAGTTGATCTGTGTTAAGCTGATCAAGAGTGTTTGCTAATGAAAATTGGATGTGACATTTGCCACTCAGTGCAATAGGAGCTGTATGTGCTTGGAAAAGTTTGGGCATATCAAACAAATGTGATAGACCTAACTATAACTGTAAAAATATAGGACATTTAAAGGTCTTGAGGGCTTACTGTATACTGTTTACCTGAGGTCCAGTAGCAGAAAATACAGCTACAGTGACGCAACAAGAACATTACTGTTTGTACCAAAAGCTAGGTAAGCTCCAGATAGCCACATGTCAGGCACTGATAAGAAACCACTGCATTAAATGTAAGTGCAGCAGTGAAGCTGAGTTAAAGCGGTAAACATGTGGTGATAACACTAGCGTAGGCATTTCTATATCTATTTTGAGAATCAGTGTAAAAAAGAGACAGTGGTGGTTAAGGTGAAGGTTATTTGGTGTAAACTGTTTTGTGAAATGTTTAATGTTTTGTCTTTCTCTTCCCTCGATTATAGATCTGGAAATGAAGTGAGGTGATTACGTCCCCCTTCACTCATTTTTTAATTGAATTGAATTCCGTCATTTATTCTTTATTTGATATCACAGCCCTCAGGATGCATTTAGTGAAATTTAATTGTGGATGTAAAATGTCCTAAGTGAATAGAAATATAAAATCCTTCTTCTGTTTTTTTACAGGGTCAAATAGGATTAGACAAGGCTAGAAGGCTGGAAGGCTTTCATGCCGTTCAATCTCGCCCACAGCAAGGACTGAGATCATTTTTACATGTTGTCAACACATTGGGTCTCTCAGTTTGGCTCCATTTTCAAAACATTTTCTCTGCAATGTTCATAAATAGTGTAGAGTAATTTAGTGTAAACAAATTCAGCGGCATTTCACAACCTAAACACCAAAAGCAATGTTTGAGCAATGGAAAGAAACAGTTGGGGCAGGGGTATCTTAAAACAAAATAAAGATATAAGTAAAAAGATGGACAGACCATCAACATCACTCTGACATTTTGGCTGTTCAAGTCGAGCTGACTGACACATTAGACACGCACTCTGTTCTACACGGCTGTCGAGCAGTTCAGCAGTTTACATCCACTGAAGTGGATAACAGTCTACCCCCTGAAACACAACATGGCAAGAGTCTTCTGAGGAGAGATCATTATTATGAGAAGTTCAAGACTAGTTGTCAGGAAATGTGTGCAATATGTCTATGTGGTAAGACGAGCCAAATCAAACACAGAAAAGACAAGTGAGACAGAAAGACAGGGAGAGGACGAGACGAAAAGCATTGACAGTGAGAATCTGAAATGACAGTTTAATATGGAGACGCTACTAGTTAACTTTTTTTTTTTTCTTGGTCAACAAGCTGCCAAGTTACATCAAAAGAAATGAAACAGCAGAGACGTAAAGAACTTCTCTGAGGGTTGGTGGTGTCTTGACTGAATAAACTTTAAATATCATGATCTTATTTCGATGAAACACCTTTGCACTCATCATTCGCTCTAGCGGTCTCAGTTTGTCTTTGTTATTACAAGGTTGTTTATTTTTGTTGAGTGCTGCGATATGTTTCAGCCCGTTGCCCTTAACATATAAAACTATTTTATAGTTGTGACTCGTACACATGCAATTTGAACACAGATTATTTGGATCTGTGGGACTGGGTTAGCAGACTCATGCAGCTGTGAAAACCTATAAATCATAGCGTTGATTACAAGATGCTTTATAGCTGACAAAAGTAAATTCACATAAAATCCACATCCACAATAAAATGATAAACCCTGGGATTTATAGTTTATTCTAAGTTTGTTAAATGTTATATTAGGTTTCCCCATGTGTATGTCACATCAGCCAGTTTCCTTAAATTTTTATTTCAGGAAAATGTTGGTCAGGGTTTCTGCAAATTTGCAATGATCTTTAAATATTAATCAAAACATTAAAAGTGGGACAGTGACTGCTCATTAACACAGAAGCAACTTTAATTTGCAGTCATACTGTCCTGTTGACTAAATACATGTGACACAAAAATAAATAAAATAGTAAAAAGAACACATAAAATGTTTACTTTGACGTCCATAAATAATTCTGTTGAAAAATGCAATGTATAAAATATTTCACAAACTCAGTGCAACAACAGCAAAAGAGAACACCATGTCTCAGCTGATGTGGAGCTGTGCGGTTTCATGATGTATTTTTTAGAGCAATACACTGTGTGGTGTTTTCGAACTTTTCCATCATATAAATCAGTATGTCAATTCAGGTTAAGTCTCCATAACCTCTATATCAATTCAGCAGCAACTCCCCCAGGTACTGTCCTCTTATCAACACACCGTATAATGATACCCTCAGTGAATGAGTTCATCTGCAGAGATGTTCATGCAGTTTAAATGCTGACAGTAATGACTCAGTGAACTCCTGTCAGACTACTATAACTCCCATTCTGACAAATTGTCCAGAAGGAAGGTCTCCTGTACCTTCGTGACATTTGGCCTGATGCTGCATCAAGATCCTCATCCATCATTTCCAACTAACCATCTCTCTGCAAAATGAGTGCACAAGGAAGTGAACTGCCAATGGCAAAGAGTTGGAGAACTTCACAAAAAGTGATAAATGTAAATCACCACTAATCACCTGTCTTAAAGTTCACCATTTGTTATTTTAGCCTAATAATCCCCATCCATCTCTTTTTAAAGTTTATGCCTATTTAATGATGTCACTAGACTGGCATTACACATTTTCATGGACTTTTTATACATTTGCAAGAGGTCACCAAACAAACTCAAGTTGTCTCATACATAAACATCAGCCCTTTTAATCCTCTTCAAATGTGACTAATTGTTCTGCTAAAATTGTAAATGAAACAGTAGCGGCAATTTGATGCATGTTTCTTACAGAAGTGGACCACTTCACAGATGAGATACATGGACATCAGTGTTTGGAGAGCTCAGTATGCAGAGTAAAGCCCAGTTGTTGCATTGAGTGCCCATAGAGAAACAGAGGCTCGTATTTCTCTTCAGTTAACTGTCAGTTCCTCCACAGGGATGTCTAAAAGCCACTCACATGTCTCTATGTATTCCTCTTGATACAGCTGAGCTTTTAGAGTAAAAGGTACACAGGCCTAAGGGATGCTGACTTCTGTGCCTATGGAAAATTTGAAGTGTAAGTTTGAGTGGCTGATGATGTAGGGGTGTGTGTGTGTATGCTTTTGTGGGCACAGATGTGTGTTGTAATGGAAGGAGATCGATCTCCATTATTGGTGTGAATGGAATCAATATCAGAGGCAGTCAACCAATATCTAAAATGGCAAATACTGTATATAGTGGTGAGGACACAGCAACACAATCACATACAGTTTGACACATGCATGCATTTCCACTTTGCACTTGCATACAAACACACAGGGATGCACAGAGGGTTCTGCCGGCGTGACTGGTTAGTGAAATGTATGTCCAGTGAGGAAACTGGAGCATGACAGTAGATGAAGGTCACTGCTGTATGCTCTCTGCACCTACCCTCATATACACACACACACACACACATGCATGCTTAGGTGGACACTAACCAAGTGTGAGATAGTCAGAAAGAAAGGGGCACGCCCCTCTCTTTTAGTTCATTCCCTGGGGAAATCACATACAGACACCTCTTCTCTTGCTGTTCTTTCACCCACTTCCTAAGCTCTTTTCTTTTTTTTCTGCCTTCTATTCTCCCCTCTATTCAAGTCTCCATTCAGTAATGCTCTATTACCACAAAAGAAGAACTGCAAATTGAATGGGACAGAAAGAGAATAGTACTAAAACAGAAACAGCCCCAAAAAACCCAGTAAGATACATATTAAGAGGGAAATAAAGAGTGAATTGAAATCTATCTATCTATCTATCTATCTATCTATCTATCTATCTATCTATCTATCTATCTATCTATCTATCTATC
>JAPTGZ010000006.1:18693854-18704368 GCA_029814645.1 Fowleria isostigma
ATTCTATTCTATTCTATTCTATTCTATTCTATTCTATTCTATTCTATTCTATTCTATTCTATTCTATTCTATCTTCTTCTTATGTGTGTGTTTTGTTCCTTGATCTTCATTTACTTTTTATTTTATTCACTGACACAATTTATTAGATATATTTACATTTCTTTTCAGTTTTTATATAATTACTCTTTTCCGTGCTTATAATCTGCTGTGTTGAATTAGTATTGTTTTCTCTTTGTTGGTTACATTTGTATTCTATACATTGTGTTAAAGTTAGTTTTGGTATACTAATGCATGTTTACAGCTAATTTCTCTGATATAATTACAACCATACAAGTAGTGAAGCTGGGGGTGGGAGTAAATAAGTTCTACTTCTTCTCACTCCCTTTTAGGCTACTGGGGTTGTATTTTAATAGTGAATTGCCGTATATATTCATGTATTATGTGTACTGTGTACACATAATATTTACAACCAATGTTTCTATGTATATTTCTCTATGTATATTGTTTATGTAAATTCTCTATGTATGGAGTGTTTACAGCAAATTCTTCATGTATGTCTGTGTACATATAATGAAATGTATCTAATAAATATTGTACATGGAGTGCACAAGGTTGAATAAACAATACTATGCTATTCTATTCTATTCTTTTCTTTTTTTTTTTTTTCACTGCTATGTCTGAATATTTTTGTGTGATTTTTCCAGAATGGTGACGTTAAAAGGCTATTATTTATATGTAGATGACTTTAAAGAGTATCGACTGCATACATTTGAGGCTATCACAGGAGAACAGTCTCCGTGTCGGATTACAAGTGGCCACAGCAGCCCCTGTAAATCAAATAATTTAAGCAGCTTGGCTTCAAATGCTCAAAAGTGGCCTGACTGAGAGGAGACTGATAATTGGCTGGGAAATCTATCAGAGCTAGGTACAGTTGTTTACTAGTGGTTGGCAGAAACCATAATTTTGCATCACTGCAAAATTGAAAAGCTTAAATTAGCAAATCATATTTAATCAGAGTCTTCATTAAGCATCTTTGAAGAAAACAAGGAGTACTTCACATTACATTATTGTGTCTCAGGGTGCATGTAATCTGTATGTTCTAGCTGCTGTGCATAATTTAGCTGTGCCATGAATAAATGGAATGAAATATTGAAATGTTCTAGCCGCTCGGCTTAATTAATCTGTGCCATACTTACATTGAATCAAATATTCAATCTCAAGACACTTTCTCACTATTAAAACCCTTGGATTGGTATATGTGAAAAATCTAATGCCACACAAATGTTCTGTTTAGTCCAATGCAACATACTTTTTTTGTTATATTTTTGTGTGTTTGCTTAAGAATATAAAACCAAGAGAAGTAGAAAAGGAAAGATTAACACATCCTGGAATCTAAGCCATCAACTGATCAATTATAAAATAATGCACAGAGCTTATGCTACTCCTTTTAAACATTACAGAATGGGCCTGATCCCTAATCCAAATTGTACTGTGTGTTCTGACTCTTCTGCAGGAAAAGTCCTTCATATGTTCCAGGAATGTACTGGAGTAAAGACTTTATGGCCTCAGGTTTGCAATGCTATGAGTAAAATACTCATGTTTATAATAATCCTAGACCCAGGTCTATGTCTTTTGAATCATAATACAGCGTTGAATTTTGGACAAATTTTCTGGGGAATTATTTTTTTGTGGATTTACAGCTGTGTAAAAAAACTATCTTAGAGTTACAGTTTAATAAAAAGATTAACTCTATTAAACATCGGGTTTTTAAATGTACAACACCGGGCTAATTTAGAGTCACGTACTTTTCGGACTATAAGTCGCACTGGAGTATAAGTCGCAGGACCAGTGAAAAAAAAGTGTGACTTATAGTCCGAAAAATACGGTACTCAATAGCCAGACTGAACTGAACAAAGCCACAAACTGTAGCTAAATGGTCAAATTTTGTGGTAGATATTAACCCTTTAATTGCATGCTCGGCCATATGGTTTAACACATTTTGAGTAACTACATTTCAATAAGTAGAGTACCTAACTTATCTGAACCTAACTGAGCCAAGAAAGATAAAAATCCTTAAAGACATTTTAACTGTTTTTGGTGAAAATATGAAAGATATGAATACTTTTTGGGCATATCATCGTATAAGAGGCCTTCCTGAACACAGTTATATCATTTAATACCACAAAATTTAAATTAAATATGTAATAATTTTTTAAAACATGTTCAACCAAATGGTTAATTTGTGGCTTTATGGAAAGAGCAGAAAAAATAAGCCAATATGATATAATGGATTATTTGTTATAAAATCAAAACTTCTGTTCATCTATTGCTGCAAATATTAAACATCTAGTGGTAAGTAATTTTTGGCACTTTCTGAGTTGATATTATTAGTAAGTATAGTAAAAAAAAAAAAAAAAATCTAGAAATGACTCACTCAAGGGAACAAGAAATGCAAACACACACACACACACACACAAAATCAGGTTTTTCTTGGTGGGGTCGTTAAAGGGTTAATGAAATGTTGAAAAAAACAGTGATGTATTTCTCCTTTGTTTTAAAAAAATATGTGTATGTGTATGTATTGTACCCTCCTCACTTTTTCCTCCCGTCTGTCAAATGTGATATGCACCTGTTTCCCTTGGTTTCGATTCTAGTTTTCAATGAGATGACTGTCTGTGTTCTTTGTATTTTTGTTGTGATAGTGCTGTAAAACTTCTCAACAAAAAGTGAATCACCAAAAAAAAAAAAAAAGAAAGAAAAATGAGAGATTGATCCTTGGTTCACAGTGTGTTGCAGTTTAAAATGCCATGATATCCCACTAAACCCTAAAGCTGCCTGTTTTGTAAACACGCCAAAAGGTTACTCCAGTGTAGCAGAGTCTCACTCTATTGACCAGTGTTGGCAAATAGCAGCAAGATACACAATGAAATCATCAACACACAGTTCATATTGTTACAGTTCATATTTTGCACCGAGCTCACCATAGATAGAGCTCCCATGAACACACTCCCTCCCAGAAAGGAGAGCGAGACCGTACACATACATACACCTACGCACAAAGGAAAGCACAAATACACACCTGAAAAGGGCTAGTTCAAAGCAAATTTCCCTCAAAGACTGTCTCTCTTCATCTGCCATGGACTCTGTGATCTAGATTACCTTTCACACTAACACACAAATAATGTACAACTCAAAATTACCCTTACGTGGTTCAGCAAATAGAGTATTGATCTCAGGTTTGTGATTAAAAAAAGAGACTGTTGTTGCTGCTCAAATGCAATCAACACACAAAACTACCCAGTGGTGGGTTACTTACTTGATTGGTCTTTGACACTAAATACATGCACGTGGCTGCATATGCACTCACACACACACACACACACACACACACACACACACACTGTGGTAACATGAATAACTACAGTGACGAGGATCGTAATTAGCAACATAAGGAGCAGGCATGAGTGGAGGATACAACTGATAACCTTGGCCCGCTCCGTGTCTGCTTCAATATATGATCAAAGTGTGTGTGTCAACATCTATATGTGGTGGTGGGTGTGTTTCTATAGTTGTTGTGTCCTTTATGTATGGACAGTAAAAACAGTGATTGAAAGTGCATATGTGCAGAAATGTGTGTGTATGTATATGTGTGTGTGTGTGTGTGTGTCTGTGTGTGTTTGCTCCGACTCCCATAAAGAAGCTGCAGAGTGATTGAAAGCTATAAATGGTGAAGGTGCACTCAGGGGAATAGGGCTAATCTACATAATGGTGGAGCTATATTAATGGCATCCTAATGCATGCACTCGCACACACACACACACACACACATACACACATATATATCCCTGGGTATCAATTGAACAGAAGCCTCTGTCATCCCCCACTCAACCAGTTTCCTTACAGCCCTTCTGAATGCAACAGTGAAAATGACTCAAATAAAGATACAGAAGTTAAATGTCACATAGAAAATAAATACATTTATATTAAAATACTGAACTCTTTTTTTTTTTCAAGTTGGCTTGAGTTTACAAACTCATGTAATTAAGAATTAATTTTTAAAGTAAACATCTCAGTTAAGAGATTAATGCGAATAATTAAGTGGCATTTTGAAAAAAATTAAGTCACTTGTGTCAATGAAAACATGGAAATATTTGAGTGCCTTTCCTTTTAGTATCTCTTTCAGAGCAACTCATTCTATCCATTCTGGCTCCGAAAAGATCTGTGGCAGCGAACTGTCGTGGTTGTCTTCAGAAATGTGCTTGATGAGCAATGTGCATCTGGGAAAATGCTTCTGCTGGGTAGGAAGCTGGCACTAAGTGGTTGTTGCTTGGAGGGAGAATAAGGTGAATGTTGCAGAAAGAGGCAAGATGATGAGGTTTTCTGTTGAAATTCTGTTAATAAACTTACATTTGCAGAGTTAACTGTGTTAATCCAGTGTATAATATGCAAAAAGTGTTTAAATGGGTCTGAGTTCACAGTGATACTGACATTCATCTATGTATCAAGAAGTAATAATAGATGTTTGTCTCTACTACTATATTAATACAGTCACGGAACAATGATGAGACCACCTTATGTTTTCTTCAATTTCTTCTTTTCTTTTTATACTTACATTTTTATAAGGTTTTTTCACATTTAAACAAATAGATACACATTCAACTTTTATATTCCATGGCTGTTAGATAGGTAAATACAAAGGAACAAACAAAAAGAGAAGAAACGTTAACATTAAAAATAAAACACACACATCCTTAAGCATCGTTCACTGTGTCATATTGTGTCCATTTCTCCCACTTAGTCAAAAAAACACGTTCTTTCATTCTAAGCCGATATGTCACTCTCTCCATTGTATAAACCTCTTTTATGATCTCTAGCCATTGGCTTGTAGTGGGTGGTTCAATCTTACACCACTTTCTCATTAATGCAATTTCTTATTATTTTAATACCTGGTACTATTAAAGGTGCATTTGTTTGGACAAATATGATAACAACAAAAATAGCTCATAAGAGTTTTATTTTGGAGCTGATATCTATCCATTTTTCATAGTATTCTTGATAATAACCAAAATCACATTGGTTCTTACATTAATAACTATGGCATTTTACTGACAAAAACAGTGCTTTTAGGCATTCCATGTTTTCTTTTCCGTCTGTTTTAGTCACATGATACACACAGGAGTTAGTGCTTGATTGTATTAACATTGTTCTGGATGACTTTTGATGGTCTAATAATTTTTCCACTGCTGTATTGTGCATGCTTTATCCAAAGAAATGAATAATTTTGCCCTCATGCTGTGTTGTTTCCCCCTAAACATGTTTGACATTCTTTTACCATCAACGTTGCAGTGTCATTTAAAAGATACATTAAAAGTGTACGATATGCTCCTGTCTGTTCTTGTTCTTCCATCAAAAATGTCCTCTAAAGTATGTACCTGTTTTCTATTTGTGTAATATTCATAAGTCATAGTGTGTCGCATTGTTCAGCTGAGTTCCTCTGTTGCAAAAGAGCATTTTGACAGAACACTTTGATACATTTGTGAGTAGTTTGTCTGTGAAGATGTACTATAAAGCTATATCGAGAGCTGAAAAACAACGCTGCTGGAGTGATCCCTGCTGTGGCGCTCAATGCTGAAAATCTATGGTCTCACAAAACTGCAAAGTGCTTTGGACAAAAGTGTGTCCCTGTATGCCGAATGACTAAGACTTAGAGAAAGGTGTGCATCAGAGTGCGTGTGAGAATATTACTTAACCTTATTGTTGGCCATAGCTAATTTCCTTAAACAACACAAGCAGTTAAACAACAGCAGGAAAGCGACAATGACACGCCCTACTTTGCAAAGTCACGCAGACATACGCAATCACACACACACACTTAGAGCGAGCTGTAATGTTTGTATTGATAACGAATTTCAACAGCACACAGGGTTTTGTTAACCTGCCTCCACTCAGAAAAGCAAAGCACTGAAACGCTGCCTCGAAGGAACAAGCATCAATAAAGCTGTGATGGGAAGAAGAGCCAATATATTAAAGATACCGACATAAAAGCAGTCTTCATTTGTGATCATACGTGTCATATTTTCACCTAATGTTGATAGTTTGCACGTGGGCAAGTGGAACAAGTGAAAAAAAGAGTTTGATCAAGTGTGGGAAAAAAAAAAAAAAAAGTTACAGAATTCTCCACTGCCAGAGGGAAACTGCAGTTCTACCCTGACTCCTGCACCTTCACTTCTACAGAGGAACATTCGAAGGTTTTCATTTTAGTTGATTTTTAAAGGATTCAAAGCCATTTAAACTGTACAGAATGTGCTTCAAGCAGAATATGAATGATGAGTGCATTTCAAGGTAACTGAGTAGGCGTCGTTTTATTCAGATGATAAATACCGTGTGTCACAAAAGTCATGTTCTTCGATTATCAACTTGTTTCTCTCTGAACTTCACTGCAGAAACATCTCTGCATTGTGCAGAATGTCTGTATTGCAAAACTAATAAACCTTGGCTTCTATTCTTCAGGAGTCACAAAGCTGCCTGGCGTCAACATTTTGAGTGGCTGGTTAGTGGTTGCTATGCGAGTTAGGACGTTGGCAACCTGAACAGTTTATCAGCCAGTTTCCATACCAACACACACACTCTCTGCTAACTATAGTCCATCTTAACGAGAACTGAGGGGGATGGGAGGAGAAATAAAGACGAGAGAAGATGAAGATTCAACTGTTCTGCACAAATATCTGTATATTTCATTGCAGTTTGCAACCACACCTGGAAACAAACATATTAGTAAATATATTTATTCATGTATGTATGTAGTTTTGTGTGGTACATTTGACTATGACAATATACTGGACATACAGTCACGGAAAAATTATTAGATCACCCTATGTTTTCTTCAATTTCTAGTTCATTTTAATGCCTAGTACAACTAAAGGTACATTTGTTTGGATAAATATAAAGATAACAACAAAATAGTACATAAGAGTTTAATGTAAGAGCTGATATCTAGTTATTTTCCATGGTTTTCTTGATAATAACTAAAATCATATAACTTCCTACATCAATAGCTATGGGATTGCACTGACAAAAACAATACTTTTAGGCAGCCCATGTTTTTTCTTTCTGTTTTAGTCACATGATACACACAGGAGTTAGTACCTGACTGCATAACCATTGTTTTTGATGACTTTTGATGGTCTAATCTTTTTTTTTTTTTCTGTAAATGTAAATAACAGGTAGCAAGTGAAAAGAAACAGTAGGTTAATAAATTCTGGTTTGCTCCTTGCTGGTTCTGATTGACGGCTCACTACTGATAAAAGTAGATTCTGTTCCACAGGTAGTTATCTAATATCGCACATGTCTTCCCTCCAGTGTCCTGTTACCTTTTAAAATTATGCAGAGTGAAAAGCACAGAGATTGACGATTCAGAGTGGAAGAGATTGGCTTCCAGCTGCAAAAAGAACAGGCTCTGCAGGCTTGTTGTTTGATCACACTACTGTGACCTCTTTATAAGAAGTGGAGCGACCCAGGACTGGACTGAGCTCTGCCTCTGTCACTGTAATTGTTTCTGTGGACATCATAAGTGATCCTCTGATCCATGTGAAGGCCACTGTCATTCACTGCTAATCCATCGGGGCTCCTGGTGGATTTAAAGCAACACAAACATCAACTGGGTTGGTATCAACTCACACAAAAAAATGATCCTGCTTTTCCACTGATTGTTTTATTTTATAACCTATATACTGGTATTATAATGGAGAGCAAAATACTGTAAAGATGCACATTTTTAGAAGTGTTTTCCAAAGTTTTTGGATAAAATACCCCTTCATCTATAACAGAGCATGACAAGTAGTGGATTTTTAAAGGCTGTGGAGCAGGAAAAAGCCAACAGCTGATGCATCAGTCAATTTCAGCCCTTGAAAAATAAAGGTACCCCTGGAAATAAACAGTCTTTGATTACAAATTGGACAGCTGTTGAAATGATCAAAGCAATAAATGCATAAATAAATGAATGAATATATCTGGATCAGTAAGCATAAAACTCAAAGTAATTAATCATATATCTGTAGCTGAACTCAGTATCACACAAACCATAAAAAAGATGTTTTTGATTCATTAAAAACCTCCGATGGGACAAATTATCCCACCACACTCTAGATAATTAATAGGAACACTGCAGCAGTATGAACAGGAAATGTCGATAGTGTTTACTTCATCTATTTAATGTCAATATTCTAATTATGTTGGTTGTAAATTATGTCATTAAGCAGAGTTTCTATTCAGATATCATAGACTAAAAGCCATTGCACACAGCCTACACCTTCCCCTGCATTTTATAAACATTGGTAAAATTGTGATTCACATCAAGGCTCATGATTCTACCTCAACAGGTCATTATTTGATCACCATGATGTTTTGGCCAGATCCTCCAGCTTTACTGCAACATCAGAAATTCTAGCTAAAAATCAAGGTTATAATCATTAACGAAAACTAACGATATAATGAATAATTAAAAGAAAGAAATGTAACTAACTGAAACTGTTGTGTGGGTTTACAAAACTAACTAAAACGTACTGAAATTATAGATGAAAAGTCCTTAATTTTGATTTATGTCAATCAGTTTATAAACCTTTTGGATTGGTATGAATTGATTTATTTTGCTCTGGCAGTAACTGAATTTATTATCAATTTTTTTAAAATGGTATCCTCTGTTGAGTTTTATTACACACTTCTCACTGATATTTTTGAATCCTGCACCTGACAAATAACCCAAAATATGAAAAAAACTAAAACTAATACTAAAACTAATAAAAACTAAGCCTTTGGAAAAAAGGAAAACTAACAAAAACTAGCAAACCCACTCTATAAACTAATGAAAATGAATTGAATTAGAGAAAAAGGTAAAAACTAAATTAAACTAAACTATAATTAAAAATGCAAAACTACTATAACCTTGCTGAGAATCGTCATCTGAGCCAAGTAAAACAATTTTGAATCACTCAATTTAAGTGATTATTTTGTTTGACTCAGGATATTGTCTTTTACAATTAACTGATGATTATATGTGATGTACATTAAAGGTTATTCTTATAAAAAATAACTCCAAGGGCCTTTGGGGAGCATCCATTTTCAGAGCTAATACTATGCTCTTCTTGACGCCTAGTATGATTAAACAATAAGAAATCCACAAATTATGACCTATGACCTCGTCCTGTTTGTCAGCTGGTCAACGTAATTACCTGTTACCGCAGTAAGAAAGGTCTTTGTTTTTGTTTTGTTTTTTCATCAGTTGTTGTTTTTTTTTATTATGTACCTGCTATGTGCAAGCATCTTGCAAATGTAAGAAACCACAAACAAATCGCACCTAAAAGGATGTGAAAAATTTAGTATTAGTGTTTTACCATACAGTTTTGCATTTCAAGTACCCACAGTGAGAAAAATCACCAAAAATGGTGAAAAATTGCAAGAAATGTCCTATTTATTTTCAAAGTGATGATACTGTGACAGTGATTGATCCCATACTTTCTTTAGAATCACATATTTTGTCATGGGTTAAAGTATACAAAATCACAGTTTATATTTTCTCCGGATGTTGCACAGAATGTTTGGACACATAACTAATGATTAGAGTGGAGAGACGTTACTGGAAATACTTGAAACTTTTCTTTTAAAACTTCTTTGACTCTCAGACTGTTTACAAGTACACCATATTAACCACAAATGAAGTGACCTGTGTCCTCTTCAGACAATGTGGCTCCCATAGCTAAGTGACTTGCATACTGCCACATTAAACTCAATAAGAAATCAAAGCAGACGTTTATGTTCTAATCCGAAGAAACTCACTGTCTTTGCCACGGTTTCCACAAAACCTATATAAAATTAGAATAGTTCATTTAGCCAGTTGTTCTCTTTCTTATGAGAAGATGTGAGTGAGAAGCCTCTGGGCCAAACGTCAGTTATCTGTCAGACAATGGGTTAACACACTGACACACTGTTTTTACATGCACTTCAGTTACCTGGCTGTTATTGGATTTTGAGAATTATCTTTATGTTTGCAATGTAAACATATCATGCCTTATTCAGTAACCCAGATAAGGGTTTTGAAAACCCGGATACTCTAGCTATAGTACTTTGAAAGAAACTGGGACACTGCATGTACACATCGTATACCGTTTGTGACAGATGTGGATTACTGCACAGGCAGCAAGTGACACAACAGAAAACAAATAATAGTGTCAGTAATGAAAGTGCATCACATAGACTGAAGGGGATGGGTGGGTAGTGGGGAAAGGGTTGTTTATTTTTTATCTATTTTTGTTTTTATATTAATGTATTTTTCCTCATTTGTGTTTTGTGAATCATGTTTGTATCAGTTGTTTCATCTACTATTGTTATATATTTAAAGAAAACATTAAGAGTGCATTACGACTTAACTGAACATACAGTCACAGCACAACTTATTAGACCACCATATGTTTTCTTCAATTTCTTGTTCAGTTTAATGCCTGGTACAACTAAAGGTACAT
>JAPTGZ010000006.1:18705010-18715509 GCA_029814645.1 Fowleria isostigma
TTGTTTGGACAAATATAATGATAACAACAAAAATAGCTCATAAGAGTTTAATTTCAGAGCTGATATCTACCCATTTTACATGGTTTTCTTGGTAATAACCAAAATCACGTGTTCTTACATCAATATCTATGGCATTGTACTGACAAAAACAGTACTTTTGGGCATTCCATGTTTTCTTTTCTGTCTGTTTTAGTCACATGATGCACACAGGAGTTAGTACTTGACTGCATAAACATTGTTTTTGATGACTTTTGATGGCCTAATAATTTTTTCCACAACTGTGTGTATGGATGCACATCCCACATAAGATGTGTATGCTGTAAATATGTAACTGTATGACAATGTGGTCTAATAAGAACATCTGATATGGGAAAGTGCATCACTATAGAGTTTCAGAAAAACGTAGTTTTGTCTTTCAGTTATGAAAGAAGTAAAAAATAGAAAGCAGATTAGATGGGAAAAAAATATTAGGATACTGACCTGTTTGAGTCTGTGTACAGTAAAACGCATCACTGGTCTTCAGTTTTCCCAGCGCTAACACCACAGCGACCCGTGAAAAACATTATGTGGGCAAATATCAAACTAGTCACTGAACTCTATCATGATGACCCTCTCCCATCATTCACAGCTTAAGATCTTCATCCACCTCCTTTATACCACCTCCAATGGTAACAATGGCAGAAGATCAGCTGGAGGAACATGTTAACCTGTTGACCTCAGGTTCCTTAACTGGTGGCAAATGAAGACCAGTAAGACAAATCTGCAATGTGGTGTTTGCATTCATGAATACAATCTAAAGCAAAGTGGACTAATTTCCATAACCACTGTCAATATGATGTGAAATGTCCTTAGTAGTGTTAGACCTGATAATGTTACAACGCAAAATGTTACAAAATTTTTTTTAATAAAAACTCATAATGTTACATCTGGTTAATAATGTTACAAAACGCTGAGCAAAAAATGTAACAACTTTTTGTGCATAATGTTATAACTTATAACATTTTGTGTCAGTTGTTATAAAGTGGGTAAAAAAATATTTGCATAATGTAATAATTTTATAACATTATAAGTGAGTCAATACTATAATTTGTAACATTATTAACCAGTTATAAAATTATGAGTTTTTATTAAAAAATTTTGTAATGTTATGCGTCGTTGTAACATTTTGCGTCGTTATAACATTATCAGCTCTAACAAGCAGATCAGATCATATATCATCACAAATCAGATTAAATGACTATATTGTATTGTAAATATTACTGTCACCAGCAAACAGCAGCAAAGATGAATGACCAGGACACTATTATTGATCATCTCTACAGGGATAGGATTACACAGGTTCCTCTGTGTTCCATGTAAACTCCATGTGCCGAACATGATCAAACTGGATAAGCCCCAGAAATGAAATGTGTAATATACTATTACACACAGTTGCAGTTCAATGGTTGGTTGAAGTTGAAGGGGCCACACATGGGAAAAGTACTTGAAATTTAAAAAAACACGTTCCTTGTGCAACTTTCTCTTCTTAGCAGTTTCACACTGCTATGGAAATGATTTGGTACTCAGAAATGTTTCAGTCAGTGTGACTCTAATCAGTGATCCATCATTATACCTGTCAGTCATGGTTTTAACTCCTTTACATAGTCAAATATATGTGATTAGCCATATTTTTTTTTAACAGCTGGAGTCCATTAACGAGTGTGGAGTTCTTGATTTCTGTAAGACCACTAAGATAATGTGCAGAGGTTTTGCTCAGTTACACCACTGAAGCACTGCAGATTTAACCAGATGGACACTATGAATCCATGAATGGATGCTATGGAATAGGAGCAAAGTTGCAGCAGGTACATTCAGAATATAAGTAGTTTTTATTATACTGTTAAATGTAATATATTAAAAAGATGTATTCCTGTTATTGGGGTTAAATTATGGAATGACATAAATATACATTTTAGGACTGAGTAATGTAACTCATTTAGGGTTTTCAAAACATTGATTTGTAAAGATATTTTTAAGGGATATAAGCAGGAATGATTTTTGATGTTTTGATTGGCAGAATAAAACTGAATTTGATTTGAATGCAGTGAGGAGGTTGCAGTGTTGGGAGAGTTACTTTTGAAATGTATTCCTTTACAGGTTATTGAATACAAAAAGTAATCTGTACTGTAATACGTTACATTATTCAATCTTAATATTGTAATCCGAATACTTAAATTACTTTAACATTTTCTTGAATATTAATATCATATGTATAAATGTAGCAAATTACACCATACTTACTGTGTTGTACACAGAATTATTCTTGTGTGTTCTATTTTAGAGCTGAATGTATTAGTCTAAACCTCATAAGCAGAATATGAACATGTAATGTACTAATACAACCCAAAGGAACTAAGTAGTATTTTTTCTGGTTATAGAAAAAGAGACAAGAAAAAGAGAAATAAATATAATATTCACATATTCGTCTTATTGCACTCTGCTTCTGCCTCCATTATCTTGACCTGGACTTGACGGACTGACTTGTTCCCACAACTTGAACTCAACATTAATTATCAGAATATTTGCGTCAAATATTGTATCAAGGGATTATGGGAAATGTGTGGGACAATAAATTTGTGAAATGACAGAAAATAACAGAAAGTAATCCTTTTTTTTTTTTTTTAAATGTAACTGTGTTCCCAATACCATGTATTAAAATTGTAACTATAAAAGAATACAGTTACTCATATTTTGTATTCTAACTATGTAATCTCATTACATGCATTCCATTACTCCCCAACACTGGGAGATATAAGTTTTTGATTCTGGCTAAGCTTATTCAATCTTCAGAATTTACAGTCAGTTAACTTAAAATCAGCCTCATTGTTTGTGTTTTCTGTACTATGAATGACGACTGAATAAACCTAATCTAGACATTATTTGAGCAACACATATTCAGATTCTCTGCTCTGTCAGATCATCAGACAACAATGTGAAGAATCTTAATTTCCACTGATAAATGTGATTAAACTCAAGACACCTTCCTTTTTCCTTCTCCTCTTTCCCCTTTTACCCCTCCCTCCACAACAATTCATGCTCTGGCTCATCCTTTCATCCTCTCTCTTATTAAATCCTCTGCTATCTATCACTGCTTTCTCCGGGTTTCTCAAATAAGGCGAAAGTGGACAAATAAGAGGGATCTTCACACCGACAACCACACAAAAGCCCTTATCCCAAACCAGATTAGCCTGATGACCTCCTATTCCTGAGTGTACTTCTCTCTTATCCATCTATTCCCTGCTCCGTAACCATCATTGATCATATAATGAGCTACTGTTGAGGCATGGGTGCTACAAATGAAACTAAAGAGGGAAAAAAAAACACAGCAAATCTTCTCATTTGAGAACTGGAACCACTGACTATTTTATGTCGACTGATTGTAACTGATCTGATTGACTGATTGATTGGCTGATTGATTTAGCGTGTCTTGTTCTTACTATAAAATAGCAACTCAGAATTATCCAAGAGACAAAACTTACACAAGAGGCTGATTTGTTTGAATGCAAAAAGGATGATAAGAACAAAAGTGAGCGTTTGAGGCTGTGTTTGTGTGAGCGAGAAGAGCGCTCCTCTGCTGTCTGTTTCCTTCCTGATGTGCTGTTCAACAGAACCCATTTGCACACAGTGGCACACAGCCTTAAACACACATTTCCTTCCCTTAGTATTTTAGTTATTGCCATTCATGTCAAAGGTGAGGAAGAAAACAAGTGTGAGGTAATAGCGATAAAATTCAAAGGACAGGGAAGTGAAAGAGTTCTAGTAAACGTGACAACAGAAAAAAAGCGCCATTTTGATCGTTTATGCTATTATTTTTGCCTCAGCTTCTCATTTTCACATGTTCATTACAACTTACAGATCACAGCGGATCTACAAATAAACAAAACATTTAGAAACAGGCAGAATAGTGTTTGCACTTAATTCTTGAGACATTTCAGGTTGTTCATATTTGTTCAGGTTATTCACATTTTTTGTAAATCAGAATCAGAATCAAAAATACTTTATGAATCCCTGAGGGGAAATTTGTGCATTACACTTGCTCCAACATGGTTAAAGTAAAGAAAGAAAGCAACTCAACAGTAAAAAAAAAAAAGAGAAAGAAATACATAAGTAAATGATAAACAATGCTATGTTGCAATGTACCAGAATGTAGAGAAATGTACAGTTACAGAAAAAAATGATTAGACCATCAAAAGTCATCAAAAACAATGGTTATGCAATCAAGCACTAACTCTTGTGTGTTAAATGTAGAGGTCTGCATTGGCAAGAATCTGGTGATACAATACAATTCATAACACTGGGATCCTGATATGATATATTGCAATATATCAGGATACTGTTATCCACGTGATATTTTTTTTGTTTGCTTTGTTTCTTTTTTTAAAAGATCATTTCCTGGGAAAATTGAATCACGCCAGAAATATGCACAGATACTAGACACCTTTTTATTTGATCAGAACAGGATTTAATGTTATATCACAAAACTTCTGTAGCAACTTAAAGTGGAGGATTTTGATAAATAAAGTTTTAATATCTGGCGTTATCAGTACAAAGAACACATACAAAAAAAAAAAAGTTTTACAGACATTACAGTGTGTAAAAAGAATGTATAATGGACAATGTTATCAATTTAAAAAAAAAAACTACATGCATGACCTACAATATACAATTACTCTTGTGGTACTCATTCCCTCAATTTATTGTGTTTCAGTAGATCTCATGTATGACTAGGGATGTAAAAAAAATTGCGATATTTCATTTCCCGATAACAATACAATATCTTGAAATTAAATATTGCAATATAATGCGGAGCCAATATTTTCTTCTAACACTAGTATCATGTGACTAAAACAGACAGAAAAGAAAACATGGAGTGTCTAAAAGCACTGCTTTTGTCAATGCAACGCCATAGCTATTGATGTAAGAAGTTATGTGATTTTGGTTATTATCAACCAAAAACATGAAAATGGATAGATATCAACTCTTAAATTAAACTCTTATGAGCCATTTTTGTTGTTATCATCATATTTGTCCAAACAAAAGTACCTTTCAACATGAAATTAAAGAAAACATAGAGTGTTTTAATAATTTTTCTGCGACTATAAAAAAGATTTACAGAGATTTACCGCATTTAACTTAAAATGGGGATTTAAATGCTGGCAGTCATCAGTCACTACCATCTATAGGTGGAAAAGATGACACACAAAGATAATGTTTCTGCAATCTGCGAAGAAAAATAAAAAAACATATCACCTAAAAGGAAAACAGGCACTGCGGTAAATCTCCAACTCTGAGAAGGTAGAGAGAAAGAAGTTAGATCAAGGTTACAAGGTGGAGAGATAGAAAATGAAAGGAAAGAACAGCCTGGCGAGGAGAGAGAGTCAGTGAAGAAGAATGGTAGTAAAAATGAAACACTGCGGCAACAGCAGCAGCAGCTGTGAAAGAAAAGCAAAATAATAGATAGAGAAGTCACACAGGGGCGAAAAGAGAAGAAAAGGAGAAACAGCAAATCACTGCAGCAAACCAACAAAACTAACTTTATCTTTTTCATTTTTTATTTGTTTTAGTTTCTTTCCATGAAATTACCCAACAACTAATGAGGTGTGGGCGTCCAACAGTGTCTGCACTCTGGAGTCGCAGTCAGTAAAGTGTGTTTGGAAATGCACAGTGAATATTTGTGTGGTCTGTGTTTGCTTGTGGAGAAACTTGTGTGAATGTGTGTATTTGCGAAAACCCGACAGATCAAACAGAGAATGTCTGGCATATTACCTCCACATCCTCTTCTTTCCTTTATTTCTTTCTTCTAATTGGTTCTTAGTTTAGCCAATCCGAGCCCAGTCCTGAAGCCATCTCCTGTGAGCCAGTGTGAGGACGATGAATAGATGCTACAAGTGGTAATGATGATGACAACATCTGTGTGCGTGTTTGTCTGTGTGTGAAATAACCATGCTGACTGCTTTGTTGCTATGGTACCCCATCTTCCTGGGGTGCAAAAATCACAGAACAATTTATACCCACAATTTCCTCTCTATAATGAAGCGGTGCATTCGCTGACCCTGACGTGCACACACTTCAGTGGAAAAACACATATTTGCAGCATCGTTATCCCTTTGAAAATGCATCTTTGACCCTTCACTACAAATAATGGATCACAAAGTGCCGCAGGAACTAAGGCCACATCCATGATAATAATCTAAAGATCTGTGTGTACAGTTTTGGTAACAGCACAGAAAAGCATATTACACAAAAAGATTCAGTCCCTTTGTTTTATATGTCCTTCAGCTCTAGAACAAAAAGAAAAGAAACACTGAATTCACACTGGGGGCTGATAACACTGCAGGAGACAGAAATTGACACAAATTGCTGGGATAACAGCTCACCTGCTGCGAATGTACTCAATTGTTTCATAAAAAGTAGAATTTAACAATACAACAGCTGCTAAGACAGAAAACAAGACTATAATTAGTAATTCAGTATGTATGTTGAATTAACAGCTGGTCAAGGGCGGTGTCTTGGAAAGAGATGTGAAAGTGGGACAACAAATCAAGGAAGTGGACTTTTGAAAAGTAAACTTAAAACCTATCGTCTTAGTTTAGCTTTCAATTAAACTCTTACATTTTAACATTACTTTACTCTGTTGCTTTTTTTTTTTGTTAAATTTGCAACTGCAGAACAGCGGGGGGTTTGGTGTAAGGCACTTTGTGCTTAGCCTGGCCAGCCATCCCATTTCCTCAGTGTATTCAATACTGAGAAAACAGTCCGGAACTGCTCCATTCACTGTGGGTTATTCCACATATCAGACCAATCACAAGTCTGAGGGGCGGGTGTTTTGCAATAAGTCATACACACCAACTTCTTTTTGTCGCGAGTCAAAGTCAGTTCCAAGTCCACAAATCTCTTTACAATCGTTGTCAGTTGTTTGTTTCAAAAATGAGAATTGAATTACAGATTACACTTTGCATTCTTAAGTTTCTCTGACAAAACTGTCACGTCCATCTTATTTGTGATTGGTTTACTCGGTGCCTGTTAGTCCTGCCTTCATATTTGGATTCAAGCCCCACAATTCCAGACTTTTTTCTCAGTACTGAATACACGGAGGAAATGGGATGGCTGCCCAGGCCAGTTTGTGCTACATATAACATGTATGAAAAGTGCTACGCAAAGTTTAACTTATTGATTAATTGATTGACTGATTGTGAATTTCCATCCTTATGCGATGAATAATCTGTTCAACCCCAATTCCAGTTTTTTTTCATCCACTTTACATACAAACTCAAACAGGGTCAGCAATATTTGTAAACATTAAAACACTGGAGTAAAGTGGAGTAAATGTGATAAAACTTAAACCTTTTTAGTACTTTTCAGTGGCTGTCAGTGAGCTCCAACGTAACTTTAGATTTTGTTTAAGACCACAAAATCAGTGGAGCCAGCAAAGATAAAGTTTTACAAAACTGCAGAAATAATAAGGGGATAATTCTACCTCTGGATTTGTTTGTCCCTAAAATATTAATGATAGACATCTAAGGGTCAATATATATAATTGAGGGACTTTTTGAGTTCCCTTTACAAACTAACATAGTTGACAGGTGTAGTTGATATTTTTTGCTGTTTTCATCCTAAAATCAACATAACCATAACACCCACATAGCATTTATACAGAAAGATTCTTCTAAATATCATATATACAACTGAATAAAATGAAAGTTATTAATAAAGATATTGTAGTAACACTGTTGAATTAAGAGTGAGATAAATACACACTTGACTCACACACTACTTTATATTAAAGTACTCAGAAAGAGAAGAAAGAACATACGTTGAAGTCTGTCCAGTGTTTTCTTCAGGAGGAAATGACATCATGTGGAGCAGGTCATGTGATTTAGAAGTAACGCACTTCCTGTAGAGGTGTTTTTGTAATGAGTAACTTAGTTGAAAATTATTTATCGGACACAGATACAATTTGTTATTTTCCATATAAAATGTGATATGTTGCAAAAAAAAAAAAAAAAATCTGTCATGATTATTCAACTTAATAAAAAAAACCAAAATCTAAATCATTTTTAAATGAGCTCATTTTACTATTGCTTAGCTAATTAGAAGGTGGTTGTTATTAAATTCAGGCAGTTATTTAGTTGACATTTTAGTATATCTAGTCACTTAATAATTATTTATTAATCATTTATTAATAAGTGATTCTTTCCGTAATGAAGTAATTATGGAATTTTAAAGAAATGACCATAATGACCATAAAAACATTGTTTTTAGGGTTGCAACATGTATGGGGCGGTCGTGGCTCAGGATTTAGAGCAGGTCGTCCAATAACCGAAAGGTCAGTTCCCACTCGGTCCCATTCATGTGCTGTTGTGTCCTTGAGCAAGACACTTCACCCACCTTGCTACTCACACTGTTGAATGAATGCATATGAATGTTCAGTGGTGGTTGGAGGGGCTGTAGGCGCAGATTGGCAGCCATGTTTCCGTCACAACCAGAGTGAGAATGTGAGAGTGAATGAATAATGGATCCTTCATACGCACTGTGAGTATGCCTTAATAGATATAGAAAAGTGTTATATAAATATAGTCCATGATTATTATTATTATTATTATTATTATTATTAATGTTTTGTTAAAACATTTAAAACTGTAGAAGGAAATTCTTGAAACTAGATAATCAGTTAAATAGACAGTTTTTCAAGTCAGTAAACAAACCAGTTGCTAGAATAAAAAACAAACAAACCTTCATCTGTAAGAATTTAACAATTTTTATGCTTTAATTTGGGTGCTGGTATCACGTTCTAAAGGTTAGAGAAATATACCAGGGACTTAGAGAGAAAGTTTACAAAAATCGATAAAAAGGATAATGTATTTTGTCCAAAACGCAATCTGTTCATAAAAATAACCGCTCTAAAAGTACAAACTGACTGCACGTCCAATGTGTTGATTTATTTGTGTCTTTGCAAAACCTTTAGTCACAGCATTTTATTTTGGGTTGCACTAAGTGAGTACAGTATTTCACATAGCTGTCCAATTTAGGGCTGAAAGTCTGCAGCAGAAAGGGGAGTTATGACAGAAAAATGTAAGCAGTCTGTGACAGAGGTTAGATGGCCAGTTCATTAGTTTGAGCGCGACAGAAATGGAGCAAGTGCTTTGAAGCCGTGGCACTGACAGACAGTCAACAGGTCAACACAGACACATACTATCTAGGTCTGAATACACATCAGCCATCGGGGGTCTGCTGACACTCGGCTTCAATATATGAACTCTTTTATGCTGCGGAGATAAATGAAGTCAAATGCAAACACACACACACACGCCCTCAACACACATTTAAATCAATGCCTAAATAAACACATCATAGTCCCACACATGTTTGACCTTGCTCCTCCCTGGCCTTTACGTCTCCCTCATTCATCCTCCTTCCACTCATTTTTTATCTGAAATATTTGCCTTCTCTCTCCCATTGTCTCCACTCTTGCATTCCTCTCTTTAAGATCAGACTCATTTTTTGTGCACTGAATGCTTGTTTGCCATATGAAAGGAAATAGTGCTGCTGTCAGAGTGCCCCCAAGTGTACACACAGCAAAGCTACACCACCCTGTGTGTAAGTTGGAAATCAAATCAACAGCATGTCCATTATTGAGCATTCTGTAGGCGCTGGAGTTTATATAAATTAATTGTACAACTGGATATTATGAGGTGGTTCATGTGTAGCCCTGAGTGGTTTTCATTAAAGAAAAAAACCCACTGCACCTAAATACACCGTACATCAGTGCTGCAGCAGCCCTGCTCCTCATTTGGAGTATTATCAGGTACAACTGCACCTTTTCATCTCATCAGACGGCTGCAGACAAAAATTAAGCCAGTTTGGAACATTTCTGGACAATCTCTCTCAGGGGTAAAATATGATGAAGCCATCACCGTTGAGCAAAAGTGAAAAGGAAGTTCCGTGCTGACTTCAACTGAATACCTCGCATCAATTACAGCATCAATACACCTCCCAAACCGGAACTTCAAAGTCTTACAAATGTTTTCTCTCCCGCTCTCACTCTCCTACACACATCTCTATAAGGAATACCAATGAGCCTATTGTTTCCATTTCAAAGGCAAATGCCAAGCCTAAAGAGGGTAAGAATTAAACATCGCATCTGTCCCCAAAAACACTAAATAAGACAAAGAAAGGAAAAGGAAAAACAAGGCAGGAAAGAAATAAAGATCCACCCGGAGGCTGCAGAGCCAACTAGGCCAGTACAGTATGTCAGTGTATATGTGCAAAAATCCTCCTTCTAGTTCTCATATGCATTGCACTGCAGCCTCTGTATCTCTGTGGCATTTTATCTTGGGTGACTCTGATTGACTGTGGCAAAAGTAGTTTAGCAGAGCACTGCATGTATGGATTTTATTTATTTATATACATATATATATATATATATATACATATATATATATACATAGAGACATACACTG
>JAPTGZ010000006.1:18729487-18749430 GCA_029814645.1 Fowleria isostigma
ACCATCAGTTGGGGGTGGGAGTGGGGGGGTAATGGACCAAAACTGGAACAGCAAAAGCTATGTACCGCTATCTAAAAAATAGCGGGGTTTTAATTTAGTTTAGGTTTTAGCGAAACAGCTATAGACACCACAAACAAGCAGCAGTGGACTGAGGAAGAGACCCGCTGGTTTCTGGCACTGTGGGCTTCATCCAAGTCCAAGACAAGTTGGAGGGAGCCTCTTGTATAGTCGGTGTTCAAAAATTACAGAGCTACAAATGACCGGGCCCTGGACCAGCTTCTAAACAACTAAAGAAATTAAAGAAGGACTACAGGGACCACAAAAGACTGCTTGGAAGCAGTGGCTGGCCAGAAATAATCCCATATTTCGACCTGCTGGACTCAGTTTTAGAGGGCAGCAGCCACCAATTTGAGGCTTTCAATTGTAAATGAGAAATGATCTGAAGTTATATAGCATTTTTTCACAATTTCTTGGTGCCCAAAGCACTTCACATAGCCTCGCATCCACTTATTCACGCACACATACATGAGACGGGGGCTGCCGCCATGCAAGGCGCTACCAGGCCTCACTGGGAGGAATTTAGGGTTCAGTGTCTTGCCCAAGGACACTTCAACATGTGGACAGTCGGAGGCAGGATTCAAACTGCCGACCATTTGGTTATTGGATGACCTGCTCTACCAACTGAGCCACAGCTGCCCTCATGAGTTCATTAGTTATCAGGGAGGGGGCGAGTCCGCTGTTCAAATAGTGGCAAACGATACTGGTAAGTTTTGTTTCTCCAACACATGGTTAATAGCTCATAAAAAGTTGACTTTAGAGATTAAAGCGAGCTGTGTTGTTCCTCCACTGTCAATGTGATGATATTATCACATGACTTGTCGACTCGACTTCAACATTATTGACATCTAAGCTGATCTGAAAAAATCTAAAGTCATTAATGCCCTAGTGCCTACTGACCAGCAGATTATCAATAAGCACAAAGACATTATAGTTTTCACTATTTGCCCGTTGAAGGATTAAGTTTCAATGGAAATCCCCCAAACCGCCTATCTCCTCTCTATGGCTAAATGACCTCATACTCCACCTAAGTCTTGGAAAGGTTAAATACACACTCAGAGGGTCTAAAAACATCTTCTACTCTACCCGGAACCCTGCAATGCCCTTTATTAACACACCAAAAAGCCTCCCTTAAAACTCGTGAACTCATGAGTATTAAGCTAGATCATGAGGGATGATATGTCATTACACAGCCCAACACAACCTCATTTTCTCTTAAATCTGGCTTTAATTATGTCACCTAATGAGTGTCATACCGACTAATATTATTGCTTTTATTTGTTTATTTATTTAATCTCAGTTTGGGATGTGATTTTGTAGGGTGGTGGTGGGGGGGTTGTATATGTTATGTGGAAAATCCAAATGTATTGTTTTTCTTTGTATGACTCACTTTTCTTTTACCTTGATTCCAATAAAAAAAGAATGTTGAAAAAAAAAATAAAAGACTGTGTGCTGTTATAATAGAAGAGTAAACTGTCCTTGAGGTAAGATTAGATAAATCGAGTATTGTTTTAAAGGTCAAGACAGAACCTTTAAGCTCATGGCTATGCAAAGTTGTCGCAGATGACCTCACCTAGCTCCCAGAGCACAGCCTGAAATATACAAACTTCAGATGAGCTGTCAAGAGTACACATGGAAATTACACCTGAATACTGATGGTGGAGGCTGGGTGGTGGGTGTTAAATTAGAAAGCAGCAGGTAGTGTAACAGAAGGGAAGACTATATAAAATGGATGAGCCAAAATGATTATATGAACCAAGATGAGACAGGATTGAGTTACCATATGACAAATGACATTAAAATGACTCTTGAGCCTAAGGTACCGTGATTCTTCGTATAAATCTTTGCAGCGAGGCTCGATCATGTGACTGATCCAGGATGGAAATCACCGTGTGTGTCGACTGTGATGTCCTGTTGTCGGTCAATTAGGCTTCTCTTCTCTTTCCTCTAATGGGCCTGTGTATCCTTCCTGTTGGGAAGCTGATGGAAGACACACCTCACAGCTGGCTTCACAAGATCAACACAGCCATTGTTCGTGCACACATGCAAACACACGCGCCCACGTGTGCACACATACACACATTAACAGGAAACAATTTGGCAGAACGGTGAGGAAGCTGTCATGGTTATGGGACAATATACTCTAATGGTCGTTTAACATTGCCTTCACATACAGTAAACATCAGCTTTTTCCACATCCTATTTATTGTTTAACTGCTGCTCATTGTTAAAAAAAAAAAGCAATGTATTATGACAGAGGAAAATACATGTTATCAAGACAATTTAGAAACAGCCCCAATCAACAGCTCAGACATCATCAGAGGTAAGGTGTAATAAAGTGCAGGTAAACACATCAAAAGTGCTTCTGATTTGTGCTAGATTAGCAGCTCAATGACTGTACAGAAACCTGATTCTACTGATTAGATACAAACTTTACAATGTCGATAATCACTTGAAAGTCTGTGAAAGTGGAATGGCCTAATTAGGCAACACGGTAGTTTATCTCAAAGGGCAAAATAACAGACTTGGTGGAGGAAAATAACACTCACATAGCATTGTCGCTATTGTTGATATTATTATTGTGTCAAAGGTCTAGTGTGTAAGATACAGGAGGATCTAACTTTACAAATTGACCTTCAATGTCAATCATGTTCGTTCACAGAAAAAAACAAATTCCTTGGGTAATCATTAGCCCCTTTTACACAGCACTTTGTTGCAGGAATATTTCACCTTTATTCCAAAACGACATCTGTGTAGATGAAATGATGGGATTATTTGGTCCAACCATTATAGCGGCTTTGTAACACCTCCAGAGGTAGCAACAGAGCATGATAAAGGTGGAATCATGACTCTAGAAAGCTATGTAAAAGGAACACCTCTCATTCCACAACAAAGATGTGACGTTCTGATGACAGCGAGTCAGCGACCCTCGGCATGGGAGAGACAGTGGGCACATATAGTGGACAAAAAAATGAAAAAAAAAAAGTCAAACTTAGCTGAAGTTTCATCCCGAATGCAATAACACAGCTAGACAAATCACTGAAAAGACTGTAATGTGTTAGTTGGATATGTGTAGTGGAAGGTATATGGTAGTGGAAGTGTTTGGGATATGGTGTGTAATTAATGTGTGTAGTGTTGTGTTATGTCAGATGTTTTTGTGAGTAATGTATTGTTTTTCTTGTGGCTGTACGGACAGTGGAAACGAATTTCCTGTAAAGGACAAATAAATATCTATCTATCTATGTATCATATGGAGGCACTGGCATGATTCAGCAGCTATGGGCCATTTTTACCCAGGGCACAAAACAGGCCGCGGTGGGCCTGAAGCCGGGCAGGCACAAAGGTGACCACAACAGGCATGAAGCTGGCAGTGGCGGGTACAGGTGTGGCAGAATCCATACCAATGCCTCTATATGTGCCCGCTGTCTCTCCCATGCCGGGGGGATTTAAAAATGAGTGCTGCGTCACTGCCCCTTTGATTCTGGAACACAAGTCCATTGTGTAAATTCCAGCCTGTCTCACGTGTGTTACTCCTTTGGCTTTGGCTGTGGAAATCAGTTTCTGTCAAAGTGGCTATTGTCAGATATAATCGTGGCTAAATTCATGTTAATGTTAAAGTTTTAGGGCACAGATGTGTGATTCTTTAGAATGTACAAGGCCTATCCTACTCATTAAGTAATAATAAAGTTAAAAGTGGATAAAAGTAGTAGTAATAGAGCCACTTCCTCTGATATTTGTGTTCAGAGCAACCATCTGCATGCGTTATGAATTTATGGGAAAAAAATCATATTTTGGAGGCAAAAAAAAAGGACAGTATTTTCAGATTTGTCAGGTGTTCTAATAATTTTGCCCACCACTGTATGTTTACATCGGTGTATAATCACAACATGATAAGAATTACTGCTTTTATTCAAATGAGCTGGTTATATTCACATGGAGCAGGAGTCCAACATTGAGCCAGAGATATTCTACACTGTTAGAATAATGTTGTCTTCAGACACATTCCTCTTTCTATTCCAAGTTATACACATCAGATATCACCTTTGACCAGGTCCAATAATTACATACTGAATCCCAGTTGTATTTGCAAAGTTGAAAAAGCACACCTTCTTTACAGAGCTCTCTCTTCTCAGTCAAAATCAAACTAAATACAAAGACAATAAACATAAACAAGGCTTATTTGGGAAGAGTTGAAGCCACCGGTAATTACAGTCATGTGTTTAACAAATCATCTGCAAACACAAGCAGTCAATATTCCTTGTGATAGCCATAAAACACAGCAAAGGCTTAGGTGCCACTTGAATTAGAATATGCTGAAAGGTATTAATGAGCTAAAAGAGACTATTCTGTTCTTGTCATTTGTGACATTAGTTGATGGAGTTGATGAAGCCTACATACATGATAACAGCCATTATATACACTGCACGATATTGGAAAAAAATTGACATTGCTATATTTTTTAATCCTGCGATATATATTGCAATGTGAAAAAATACTCAGGAGGATATAATACCTGTGTGGGGCCAACGTCAATGGTCAAATTAGTTGTGTTGTTGTGTAAGGCACTATCGACACAATATCATCCTTCTTGTACCCAAAATAATTCCAGATAAGTAACATTGCTTTTCCTTTTGGTACCAAGTCTTCATTTTTGATTAATTTCTCTTGTTCATTAGTCATTTTTCTCATTTTATGTTGTTATCAGCAACTCCTTCCATGTGCAGGGGTGTGGTCTGCTTTGGCAAAATGATTAAGAACGACTGTGATTAGTGGATCGTTACCCTTAAAATTAGATGAGAACACACTGAGTTCATTTGCATCCTACATTGCAGGACCTGCGATGTGACTATTGCGCACACGTATGTTGCAATGATGATGCTCAAGCAATATGTTGTGCAACTTGAATGTAAAGGTTTAAGAGGAAACCCTAATCTCAGTATTGAGTTCTTCATTGCCTCTTTTGTGTTCATGTACATGTCTAACAGTGTGCCAGATACCTAAAAACACTAGATACCTTTACTTTGCAAACACATTTAGCTACTGTCACTGGACATCAGGACACAACACCACACACACTCCATCAAAAACTTCACACAAGTACACAAGCATGCTCAAAACCCCCTGGCATAAATAATCTGTAACATATTTATTTACTATATATAGCATTTATTTCAAGGAGGTCAAAAAGACCAGTGGCCCTGTGGCACTAAGTAAACAGCTTTGCAACACTCATCCCTTGATAGGCTTTTATACTGAAGCCACAACTTGGCAAGAAAACACACACAAAGTACCAAAGGGCAAAAACACTACAGTAATACAACAAATGCTATAAAAATTTAATAAAGACCACCAAAACGTCTCTGTCTACATGTCTGATTCCTCAGAGGAGTACCATGCAGAGAGCACTTGAGCAGAGAAAACGGTGTTAAAGGGGATTCATTAAAAGGGCTCATTAAAAGGCTCTTTATAGTTTATAGTCTAACGCCGTTCATTGTGTAATGCAAAACTTAAATATGTTTTGTACATGTATTGTCCATTATTGATCAGCTAATTGAAAAGATCTTGATTTATACCCTTACTGAAACAGCAAAAAAGTATAACTTAAGGGATTTATAGCAAGTCAAACATCTGAAAATCCAGGAGGAAAATCTGATTCAATCTGCAACACAGCTATGAAGATTTATTTTCCAGCCAGACTATGACCTGGAGCTTTGATTAAAATCTATACTGAGTTGTTTTAAGACAAAACAAGGTGAATGTTGTGGAGTGGCTGAGTCAAAACCCAGACCCTGATGCAACAGAGGATTTGTGACTAGACTTGAAAAGGCTGTTCACACCTGATCCCTGTGCAACCTGACAGAGCCTGAGCAGTTTTAAACACACTCCTGAGAATACAAAAAAAAATCTATAATTGTGTAAACACTCCTTCAGTCCCGTGGGGCAATCGCAAAAAACATTCATTACTAGGTGTGATTTTGTTTTTTTTCACCCAGGCCCAGACTTTTTTTTATCTGTCTTTTAGCATATTGTTTAGCAGTGTGTTTCCCTGTTGTCCACATCCATTCTTTCCTTTCTCAAACAGCCAGTCTGTCTGTGAATATATAACTGGCTTTTCTTGTCATGGTTTCCACATTCTGATAAATGGTAATAACCCCTTGACGTCCCCTTTTCAACACCGGGATAAATGACAGCACAGGACAGGTGACGGAGTGGTGGAGAGGTTCTAGAATTACTCTAAAGTTTGTGGACTTCCATACAGGAGAACATTCATGTCCTGTTTCATGGTGTGCTTATTTATGCATTTACTGTGTTTCTTATTTAACCCCTTTTACCCAAAATCATAACCAAATTGTACTGAGATGCCTCAATAACTGCTGCAATTTTTTACTATTTTGTTATTTTGAAGTTGCTGTCAAGTTTTTTTTCAGTGCTAAGCTGAAATTATCTTGTTTTAATATTGTGTTTATTTCATCTTTATCACCACTGCTTAAACATGACATTGTAATCTTTCTATTTTTTACTTGTTTTTAAGGTTACTAAGGTTTAGGTTACTTTTTTTATCAAGCCCTGAGTTTAACCCATAAAAATCCAAACAGCTACTGCCAACCAAAATTGTCTGGTGATCTAAAATATTTAATAACTTCTGAGCCACTAAACCTATTAATACATTCAAATAATTTCTGTGAAATGTAGTTTTTCATATGCAATCAGGGGTAAGGAACCAATTTTAGATAACATCTGGATCCCCCTTTGGTAATTTTCTTGCAAATAAAGACATCCTTTTTGGTGGAAACATCTGGCCCATTAGTGGTTTTCTGTAGTTCATTTCAGAAAAATGTTTACTGTTTGGTGTTGAATGACTACTATTTAATTTATGTGTAATGCATACCTGCTAGTATGAGCAATGCACAGTGGGCTTTGTGTATATTGTATATTTATTACTCCTTGGTATTTTATTCACTGTATTTTTTGTATTATTATTTTAGTCCCTTTTGGGCGGCTGTGGTGCAGTTGGTAGAGCAAGTTGTCCAATGATCAAAGGTCAACAGTTCGAATCCCGCCTCCAACTGTCCATATGTCAAAGTGTCCTTGGGCAAGACACTGAACCCTAAATTGCTCCCAGTGAGGCCCGGTAGCGCCTTGCATGGCAGCAGTCGCCTGGTGTATGAGTGTGTGTGTGAATGGGTGAATGTGAGGCTTGTATTATAAAGCGCTTTGGACACCATTAATGTGCAGAAAAGCGCTATATAAGTACCGACCATTTACCATTTTTTGTTGTCTGTTTTTTTGTTTGTTTAGGTTTATATTTGTTGTCTTGTTCTGTCTTGGTTGTGCACAATTGTTATTATGTTTGGAGATAAATAAAGACATTGTTGGGAAAAAAAAATGCAGTTTGGTATCTTTTCATGGTCATCAAATATGACCTATTTTGAAGTTCAAAGGCTCCATAGTGACCATGGAAACACTGTCATCTTCTCCAACATTGATTTACCAATAAAACCCCATGGAGTTTAAAAAACAGTGGATGGAGACACTTGTATTTACATTCAGTTATTGATATTTTTTGCTGAAAAGTAACTTTTTCATCAGTTTTTTTTGTTTTTGATATAATGAACCTCAACTTTAAACTGAGTTTTTATGAACATCTTCATGATCAGTAAACTGAATATAGGAAAATACATGACTTTCACTGAAAAAAATGAAAAATACAGAGGATAATAATATATTGAATGGAGCTAAGTCATTTATGAAAGGTTGCATACGGAGACTAATTCATTTGGGAAGTGCCACAAACGTAGCTCTGGGACTTTATGGGTTATTTCAGCTCCTCTGACTTCATTTCATCTCACAACCCTCAGGTCATCCAGCAGCCTCCTCCTTTATGTTCCCACCACCAAGCTCTGTACCATGGGGGACAGAGCCTTCTGTTCTGCTGCACCTCGGCTTTGGAACAGCCTCCCTGTGGAGCTGAGAGAAACAAAGAGCCTGGACTCTTTTAAAGTTAAATTGAAAACGTATCTATTTAAGAAAGCCTATAATTATTGATGGTTTGATATTTTTTAAAATCTGTCCTTTTCTGCTGTAGCACTCTGAGATTCTCTGAACCAAAAGTGTATTATAAATAAAATCTATTATTATTATTATCATTATTTTATTATTCATTTTATTTCATTTCATTTATTTGTTTTGAGTAGAAATTATTAAAAATTATTATTCTTAGTAGTAGTAGTTGTGTAGTAGTAGTAGTAGTAGTAGTAGTAGAAGTAGTAGCACTAGTAGTACTAGTAGTAGCAGTAGTAGTAATAGTAGTATTGTCTAGTTTAGTAGTTATTTATAGGCCCAGAAATGTTTGTCTTATTTTATTAGAAATAAATTTTCCTTATATTTTGGGTAAATAATGATTTTATTTTCCAAGTCCATCTGTGAGTCCTCACTCCATCCCACCTAACAACACGGTAGCACACACAAAGATGGAGTGAAATGAAGGTGGTGAAAACAAGTGGGAGCAGGAAATATTGTTATCACCAGGAGTTGGAAGTATAGGTGGGAAGAGAGAATGAAAGAGGGGATGAGGAGAAGAGTGTGAGGGACAGAGAGAAATGAAGTGGAACTCAGGGAGAAAGGGATGTAAGCAGGAAGGGAAAGAGCCTAGTGGGTTTGTGCTGTAATGTATTATGTATCAGAAAGGGCAGACCAGCAGGAAAAAACATATGAGGAAAAGTATCTTTCAGGCTCAGTGTGTCCATGTGTGTTTACTCTGTACTGCAAATAACAGAGCTTAATGCATAACTAATACATAATACATACTAAGACATAATAAATAATGCTGTGTTAGATATGATTTGATATGTAGAGATATTTTCTATCAAAAATATGTAAATATGGAATTTGACTGGAAATTAAAAATAAGGTATTTTAATGCACCTCTTGTAATTTCAATATATGTGAAAGAACCCAATGTGGAATTATGTTGGAGAAAATCTGGAAACATTGAAGATCATTCACATGTCTTTTGGGACTGACCACTCAAAGAAGTCAAGGAAGAAAAGGACAAAATTTTACAAATGAATTCCCCATCAGACCCACTGATATTTCTTTTGGGAATCATACCTAAAGAGACATATAGTTCAGATCAAAGATACATGTTACAGATACTTCTACCAATCACCAAGAACATGATACGTGTTATGTGGAAGGATCCCAAACCACCAACCATAACTCAGTGGATACTGAGACTGAAAAGAGTCTCCATGATGGAGAGAATGACTGTAAGTCTACAAATAAGAATGGACATGTTTGAGAAAAGATGGAACTGTATTATATTGTATTTGGATAACTGATGGTGGGTCCTATGTCAGAGATTGTTCTGTTTTGTTTTGTTTTCTGTTTTGTTAAAAAAAAATAAAAGTTCTAAATGAAAAGTTAAAAACAAGTGTATAAAGTTTAAAACTGATAACACAAAATTCCTAATTAAATTGCTTTGACTTTTTAATACGAGGGCAGTAATATACTTCAGACCCAACAATATTCAAAAAATATATTATTACAATAAAATGTACTACAAAAGCAATTGTTGAGATATAATAATTAGGTTTGTCCTATGTTTTCAGTGATTATCAAAGTGATTAATCACATTGCATTTGTCTATTCCACGTACACTGTTGATGAAACAGGTTCTGTTAAATAAACCCCTAAAAATGGCTACTCCTCAAGAAAAAGCACAATATGTATTGTGGTTTATTGAAGTAAAATCTGATATGCAGACTCAGTGAAACTACAGGATTAACTATGAAAGACATATACCGTTACGTCCGTCAACTTGTGCTTGGCACAAAAAATGAATGGAGACAAGGACGGTGTTGGATAAAGGGAGGCGTGTATGGCAAACATGACAAGAAATAGACTATCGTCTTGATGTACTTTGTGTAGCTAATGGTGCCCATATAGAGGTGTATTAATTGAGGCAAAAAAAAACTACGATTTGTTCATTTGCTTCTGTAAAACATCTGTTAAATTGTAAAGAGACTTTATGGACACCCTGTATTCCTTCTCAATCATCACTCCTGATCCTCTGGTGCCGTATTTACCTGTACAGACTCTATTGTCCGTATTCTTTATTTTCCTACAGTTTTGCTGTGTTTGGGATATTTCCAGACATCAAACTTCACACTTGAGTTTGCATTTCCCTCCAATAACAGCATCGCACAGTAAGGGTGGAGGCATCAATATAAAAAGTAACTCCATACTCTTCTAATTTACTGTACAGTGTCTTGGAGATAACACTAATACACACAGACATTTCAGCCAATTCCCTCGAAGACACACTGCAGAAATGAGGACGCCTGGGCTTCAACTATACTTTACCTCTAGAATATCCCTGAAGAGTTTTGTGGAGATGTGATCTGTTTATTTGTTTTTAGAATATAATCACCATAACAGAATAAGGAAATAATGTTGTTTTCTCACTCTCCCAGTTCAGTCTATTGCTCACTCTACCACCACTCTCTCCCTCATTTGCTGAGTAAAGACGTAGGGCCAAGTCCAAACAGTTCTGTTAACAAACGAAGGAGATGTTGCATTCAGACTTTACCTTTATGGAGCATAATGAACACATACATTACTTTTTTACTAATTTTTGTCAGAACAATGCAATCCAGAGTAATAAAACATACACCTTCTATCTACAGCTCACTCCTCTAAGTACATATCAAAAGACTAAAGGCTCAGTCACAAAGCTTCTTAAGAATGATGGGTCTGTACAAATCTCCCGGTTCATATGACACCTGGAGTTCGTAGACATTCATGAAGGGAGCAGTATTTTCTTACGGCCGTATTACAAAGTTGGTACATCTGCCATTCAAATTGCAAAAATAACTTGAGATATCTGTGAAAAAAATATGTGATTTTGTGTCATACCATAAAGTTGTCACATTCTTCATGAGTCTTGGGACCTTCCCACATCTTACTACTTCATTAATTTTTTTGTCGTAAGGTGGCTATACAGCGCCCCCATGTGCAATTTATTGCACTCTCAAGTCGATGGTAGAAAAATCTTATAATTTTTCAGAATATTTAAATCAGTATATAAACAGTGGACGTGTACTCTCTTAAAAGTCCCTTGTCCTGATCATCATTATGTATTTGGGATCGTGTGCTGTCCATGGTGCTGAATTCACATTCCTCTTCATGTTTATTTTTCTGTTAATAAAACACTTTCTCTTCAGCACCGTGTGTTTGAGTCCACTCATTTATGTCATCTTGACAATTTCTGTCACACAAATGACACACTAGTGGCTATTAAACGCCTTACATCCACCTTAAGAATGGTGTGCAAATCTGTGAATGTCTGTACATCCATTCATGTGAACAACATAAGGGGCCCCTAATAACAACGTAATGTATTCTTGTGATGTTCTTGCAATCTACTTGCAGCCATTACACTACAAACTCTCTGAACTCTCTATTCTTATGTTCGCCTTGAGAAGGTTGTACAAAATGGTTCATAAATTGTCCGCACAGTGTTCGTAGCCGTAGTCAAGCCTTGAATATGAATATAAATGAGCTGAGTCCATTTCAGGCCACTGTGAAAATGTGAAGCCACTTTTTTAAGCTTCCACATTCAGACATTGAGGAGATTTAGGCCTGAGTGGACCTGAACAGTGATCAGAAAATATATACAGAAATACATGGTGGGTGGTAATTATGGAATTTCTGACCCAAACTATCAAGCTGTGCAGCTTTAATGACCACAACTAAAAGCAGCTTTGTAACATGTTATTAAGAAGCTGAAATTAGGAGTATAATCTTGAAGGAGGTAAAGGAAGAGAAACTTGAAGACAGAGGTCACATAATGAGACAGGTGAAAACTGAAGAGAGGTACATATGAGGATAAGTGGACAAGAATATTGGAAGCAAAGGGGAAGAGGACAGAGGAAGAAACATGAGATTAGAAGTGGATGCAGACAGCCTTGGCTCTTGATTAAAACACACACATTAAACCAGTCGGTTACTCATTATTCCACATGTCCATCTGTCTCCCTCTTTACCACTATCACTTTTCTTACCAGATTGTTGTTTATTGTCCTCTTTGTTTCCCAAATTTCCCAGAGCATAAACACAAACAAGGGAATCCTAAAAGCTGTGACAGCATTGAACAGAATCAAAACAAAAATAATTGCAAAATACTAGATTAGAGTGAATGAAACAGGAGTAAAGCCATTTGTGGGTTTCTGCAACAGGATTAATATGACTGCAATATTTATGGTCTGAAGCACAAGTTTCAAATGTGTTCATTCCAAGCAAATTAATGAAAATTACAGTGACTTGCTGTTTAATTTACAAGCCAACGGTTTTGGTGTTGCACTAAATTTTATTTGATAAACATGTCAGCTCTAATTTTTTGCACTGTGTCACAGACCAGATGCTGGGTTTAGCCAAGAATTCAACAGATTATGTTCGTGTTTTGCCCCCCCGTTTCCTACTGATTTAACCATCTGCATACACAGGAGTGTGAAGTCGGAGATGTACAAAGCAGAGCCTGTCCTCAATAATAAAACCAACAGCTGGAGCAAAGCGTGGTGTGCTGCTTCTACAGCTACAGTGCATTTAGTGCATCTGTTCTTACAGTGCGAAGTATCAGAACCACTGCAGTTAAATTCACCCTTTACACACTCGGATTAAGACAGCAAGACAATCAACTGGGTGGTAGAAAATAAGAAGTGAACAGACACTATTAAATATTGTATGTTAGTGTATCAGCCTCCCAGGCTACCATGACACAACACACACTGTCCTTATCAAAAAAGTAAGATACAAGGATGAAAGGCAGAAAAAAGTCAAGAATAAAGAGATTCAGTCAGGGATAAAGACTAATGAAGATACAATCAGAGAGGCAAAAGGTTAGACATTACACAAAGGCAGGTTGAAAAGAGGCAGAGGCTGAGATGAAAAAAAAAAAAAAAGATAGAAGATCAAAGTAAGTGTGACACCTCTTAGACATCAATCCACTCCACCATGAGGAAGCTTCTCAAAAAGACATGCAATGGGCCCTTCAGAGACTTTAAGTATTCCCACTCTCCTGGGAAAAGCAGAAACCATCAAAGGAACAAAACGTTCTCCTTATTGACTTTGATTTCAAGGAGGCAGGACCTGGAGACATGACCAAAACTGACATAAATGTTCACCTGTAATCTCCATGTTGGTGAAAACACATGTGCACAGCAGGACACATTTGGAGACATCTGTCCGGTAGTAGCCTAACGCACATACATTTTTCCACATGCTGAAAATAACAGACTGAACTGCAGACTTTGACCAACTGCCACATATGTCTTCAATAAAACTGCAGCTTGTTTTATGCATTCATGTAGAGTGGTGCATACATTTATATTCAGAATACGTTTGTGCACAGATGCATAAATACATGCATGTACACACAATGCATTCAGCCCCAGTAGATACCCTCCTGGCTGCAAAAATTGTTCATTTTTTTGCTTGAATTGACATGAAAGAGAAATTTGTTAAAAGTAAAGGATAAGGAGACAGTCAGAGAGATGGAAGAAGAGAGTAAGAGCCTGTGGGCGGTTATGACTGTGTGTGTGTTTTTGTGCATGTGTGGAGACCAGAGGCATGATGGGACTGGTGTGAGAGGTGATGAGTAGGGGTCACTGATGACATAGAGAGGAAAATGAAGAGAGACATACTGACAGATATAGAACAAAAAATATTATCTCAGACATTTTTCACCCACTTATTTACAAACAGAAATAGACACACATACCAACCCAGCTGCAGAATTAAACGTTGCCAATGGACATTTCTGCAAGTCACAGACACATCATCTCAATGTGTTTTGTCACTGAAGGATCTGCAAGTGATTTTGTTTTGCTTTTTCAGTAGGCAGGAGCTGGCTGGGACGGATTCCAGGGCTTTGCCACCAGAGGCTAGAGATCAAATCCTAACTGCTAACTTTAGATCATGGTAGGACTAATCTTAGATCAATCATAATTTGCCATATGATCTACTGTTTAATAGAAAATAAAAAGCAACACTGCTAAAACTAAAGTGTTCAGTTTCAGACAGCATTAACTTGTAGAGCTTTAGAGAAACATCTTGCTGCTCCTCTTGCTGTTGTTGAAGAAATAATGAACCTAAAATCCTTCAGCTGCAGCTGATGTACAGCGTCTGATTGTGTGAACCCTTCTATTTATGTACTTACTTGCAGTTACTACAGATTAAAGACAAATGTTGTCAAAATATTGTCATAATTTTGGTCCAAAATTGTGTGTAAATGCAGAGTTTTTACTCAGTAACTGCAATAAAAAGCCATCACACACACCCTAAGTCTCAGGACACCAGACAAAAAGTAGTAATAGTTTTCTTGTGGCTCTCCTACGTTTTATAAAAAGGTGAGAAAAGTATCATGATTCTGCCTCAAAAGATTGTCATTTTTTGTCAGACTGTCAAGCCCTAAATCATGGTTTATTTACCTACTAAGATGTTTCAAAGAAAAACAGCTCTGATTATAGCCTCATTTTATTCCCTCAAAACACCCTGAACAGTTGATATACTGTATATATTGTATATATGTTTATATGAAAAACGAGAAATTTAACTATACCTATCCATGGTTTGTAGAAAGAAAAAAATGTGGACATTTAATTGCGTGGAGGAACTTTACTGTTTGTCTTAATGGCACAACAACAAAATAAGAAACTCTAATTATGAATTTAGGATTCACACCAATGAACACATGAGTAACAACTGTGTATGTGCGTTTACTGGTGTCTGCCTCTTGCTGTTATCATTTAGTGGGTTTCACAGAAGAAAATTGTCAATGGGGTGGCTCCTTAACATGTAATTAGCATATCACAGAGCTGCTACTTTAACACACAATCAGCCTGGGAAAAAGAACCGCCTGAATGCAAATTAATACCTCCCTTTCTGATCAGACCATTCATTTTTGCAAGACCTCCACACTAACTATTTCACTATATGTGTAAATATCTGCACACCTTTATTCAGGCACTGACAGTATGGCTGATGAGAGACAGCACTCCTTTTGCAAAATGCTTTCATGTGTTTGTGAACAATTTGATTTCTATGCCTCTTTTATACATGCTTGAATAATTCACACACTCACATGTATATTTAGCATTTTTATTGCATTCTGCATTTGATATTATCTACCTTCCTCATCAAATATTTCATTATTATTAAAAATAACACAGATCTAATGTTACTCAGTCTAATGCTGCCACTCATTGTAATTGGTCATCTTCTAAAAGAAAGCATTTTGTGTTTTAATCCTGTTACTATGTTGTATCTAGACTGAAATGAAGAAAGCCTTTGCTGCTGGTGAATATGGTTTGATTGATACGACTCTACTGTTCATTTTAAAAGCCTTTAGCACAGCACTTAACATTTCTGTCCATCTGCATGTGGACACTGTTGTACATATGACTAAACTCAAGAGCACTTTGTGATAGTGTGGTATACACAAATGGTGTGGAGTTTACATAGTGTCTGTTCTGTGTTTTTACAACCACGCTTTCTCAGCCTCGTCTCTAAGACTGCATATATCTATTACCGGCAAAAAGATGCAGGACAGATGCATCTGTGGAAAATTAAAACCTGATATATCTGTACTAGTAGCTGACGTACTGAGTTTTTTTTAACTATCAAAGACAGAGACCATATGTGGATAAAATATTCAATGACTTTTTAACCACTAATCCCAGACATACGTTTTAAAAAGTCAGGTTAAGTGCAGTTTCTCAGATGTTCTATGGTACTACAGACAGTCAATCTCATCTGTACTTTAAGGCACGCTATTGGGAATGTTTTAAGGCTGGATTTATTCAGCATCATTTCTTCATTTGAGTCAATAAATGACTGTATCTTGCTTAGGAAACCTTAGATGTATAAAACAATTTATTTAGAGGTCTAAATCATCAACTCTATAATCAAACTACCTACAAGTAACACATTTTAAAAAATCATATTTTCATAATAGGTTCCTTCATTCTCTGACAAAGCAAATGTAAAATTGTGAGTTGAAATGAATCATGAAACACAGGACATGATGTTAAAGTGACTATTGGGCCAATAGATGAGGTTAGCCTTGACGTTGAGAGGAATGAGAGCTGTATCTCAAACATGGAAAGAATGTAAATTTTGGGACACATCATCAGTAGTGTACCTGTGAGTCATAGGGTGTTTCGGCCTTTCAACACTAGGCACCCTCATCAGAAGTGGCTAATCAAGCCTGAGATTGTATGCCATGCCCAATTATGAGAAACGCCTCGATGTTTAAGCGCTGCAGCCTTTGGGACTACACAGTCTTACTATACTATCCTCTTCCCTGAGTCAAGCCTCGATCTGATGGCATACCCTGTCAACGCTCCTCCTGGGGTGGTTCTGACCCAGGTTAATAAGCTGGGGATAGTGTAGGGGGATTAATGGACGGGCCATGTTGATATTCTTTGAGCCCAACAAGGGTCCTTCTGCTTGATCCATATCCACTGGCTGGTTTTTTTGACCGCTTCAGAGACTGATCTAATTGTCTTCTGCCGAGATACCAAGGTCTATCAGCAGCCTGATGGTGGAAGAAGCCACAAAAACCTCTGCAACGTACTTCAACCGGGTGGATTTTTGCCTTCCATCCTCAGTTGTTGAACGTCCGCTGCCAGTTCTGTGTAGCATAGGACCCTGGATTCTTCTGTTCTGCTCTGAGTTCTCCTGAATCAGACTGATACAACAGAAATACTAAATAACTAGCATGTTGACCGGTGGGGATCCACAGGTTCTAGATGTGGTAGTTTTTATGCTGTTGTGTATTCTGTATGCTGTACCCTATTTGTCCAGCAGTCACCGTTCTTTGTATAGCAACATGATTGTAAGGCTATTGTATTCCAAAAGTACTAGTATCTCCCAAAATATTGATCCTATCAACTTGCCATTTTCACTAGCCTGTTCCATGACCAAAAATACAAAAGAATGTCAAACTGTAGCAGTCAGCTTTTTCCGGATTTTGTGTGAATCCCCAGACACACATACATGCACGCACACAGAGGCCACTTGGCTTTTATAATCAGGTACCAAAAAATTGTTGTAGGTCTCTGAGGATTAGTCCAGCTCTTGTACGCTCTCTTATGGACAACTACAGTCTGTAACTTGTGACGAACTTTGTGAAGCTAAGAAATTACATTCTACGTAATTGCTATTACTCCAAAAACAGATTAATTACACCTCACAAAACTTGAAACACTGTGCATAAAATGTGACTATTATCTTTATGTGCTGAAGATGAAGACATGATTGGGTTTGGCTGGCTTTACATTGATGATCCACAGTCAAGAAAAATATGGCGCTGTTCCACAGTACACTTTTGGTGCTATTTTACACGTGTTACATTCAGCCTGGCCATGAGAACAAGCAGCGGGAGACACCATCAACCTGCTGGTTTCTCATTTGAGCAGTAGTCAACTATAATCATCTGGTATCCAAGTGAAAATGACATTTTATTTCACTGATGAGAATAAAAACTAGTCATACTGTAAGATCTGAGCATTTTGTCTGGTCAAAAAAACTCTAAAAAAGTGTACACAAGTGCAAATATGTTAAAAACTGCAAGAATTAGCTGAATTTATAAATATTAAACCCACGTAGGGAACACTCAGAGAAATTACTTCATCTTCTTTGCATCAACTTTGTGATGCAACAGCAAAGTGGTCCAAGTTGGACTATGTTGGGCCTTTCACCACGCTTCTCATTTTCACTACTGAAGACAAAATTAGAATCATTATATTCGACTGCCCTAAGTCTTACTGAACCTTTACTTGTTCTGCTGTTTTAAAAGCAAAAGTAGACTTTTACAAGCCAGTGAATTTTCATTGTTAGTTATTTCAAAAGATCACGTATAATACTAGCAGTTATCCAGTAACTTATGTCTTAGCTCGTTGTCAAGTATGAGGGAGTACTAAGTCAGGCAGGCATGGTCAGAGACATGTTGCCTTCTTCACAGTCTTTTCCAGCACCAGTAGTGACGCAGGCTGATTTGTCCGATTAGCTGCGATGGCCACTAACCCCGTGCAGCACACACCAGTCTAAGATGATGTATTAGCAGCCAGTGCTGGGTCACGTTTCTAGGACAATGGCGGAGTATAAAGCTTATGGCTTCTCAAACAACAATTACAAACATACAGTTGCAGAAAAAATATTAGACCACCAAAAGTCATCAAAAACAATGACTTTGCAATCAAGTACTAACTCCTGTGTGTATCATGTAACTGAAACAGAAAAGAAAACATGGAATTCCTAAAAGCCCTGTTTTTGATAGTACAATGCTATAGCTTGATGTAAGAACTTATGTGGTTTTGGTTATTATCAATAAAACCAGGGAAAATGGATAGATATCAGCTCAAATTAAACTCTTATGATCTATTTTTGTTGTTATCATTATATTTGTCAAAACAAATGTACCTTTAGTTGTACTAGGCATTAAAATGAACAAGAAATTAAAGAAAACATAGGGTGGTGTAATATTTTTTTCGGCAAATGTATACTTTTCACTCACTGACTGCTGCTTTACTCACACTCAATCACAAGCAATCAATAATGCAAACACTTTCGACCAGCAAAGGCTGCTCCCCATAGGTTCTGCTCCCACACATAGTTCACATAATAAAGTCCAGTGTGGTGCATTTATGGCAATTTTTAACTGAATTTGCACTTTTCTTGCTTATAAGTAACACACAAAGCAGAATAAATGTCGTACAGGTTCACTAAATATTTCAGGGTCCTGTTCACAGGTGGAGCAAGAGGTCAACAGGCGGATTGGTACAGGTAATAATGAAAAGGCAAACTCAATGTGCTGGTCAAGCTACACTCCTATCCATGAGATTCTAGATACACGAGGTGGAAATAAGTTCCTTGCGCTTGGATTCTGAGTTCTCCCTTAGGGTGAGGAGCTGGGTCATCCATGATGAACTCAGAGTGGAACCACTGCTCCTACACATCAGATACAGACAGTGGAGGCAGATTAGGCATGTGGTACGAGGAGTCTCTGACAATGAGGAAACCCTGGGGCAAACCCGGGACACACTGGATGGACTCTCATGTCTGTCAGCTGAAAGAGGTGGCCACAGGGACAGAGGTCTGGACATCACCACTGACCCAGACCCAGAGGAGTGAGAGGTAATGGATGGATGCATTTGGCAATATCTTATCTGATGTGCCAGTTATTTTAAGGCAGGTCTGACTTTGCTTAGAATGTTTTAGAGCAGAGGTGTCAAACATACATTGTGAAAAAATTTCTGTTGTTTTATGGGAAAAAAAAGTGGCAGCTGTGGTTTACCAGAACAATACTATAAAAACATATTTACCATCTTAAACATGCATATTTAACATTGGATTTTAGTAATATTTCCATCATTGTTACACTAAAATTAACTAGTTTGCTGAGTAAATGTAAAGTTTTAAACATGTAAATTCAGTATTGGATTTCCGTGAGTCATGGAAAAATTACTAGACCATCAAAAGTCATCAAAAACAATGGTTATGCAATTAAGTATTAACTCCTGTGTGTATCATGTAACTAAAAAAAACAGAAAAGAAAACATGGAATGTCTAAAAGCACTGTTCTTGTCAGTACAATGCCATAGATATTGATGGAAGACTTGATTTTGGTTATTATAAAGAAGAACCAGGAAAAATGGATAGATATCAGCTCTTAAACTTTTATGAGCTATTTTTTGTTGTTATCATTATATTTGTCCAAACAGGCGTACCTTTAGTTGTATCAGGCATTAAAATGAACATGAAATTGAAGAAAATCAGGGTGGTTTGTAGCAACCAATAATGTAATAATGGCCAATAATGTCCTA
>JAPTGZ010000006.1:18751120-18762619 GCA_029814645.1 Fowleria isostigma
GTAGTTTATCACCACCAAAGTATGAATGTGTGAGTGAATGAATAATGGATCCATTGTCAGTGCCTTGAGTATGCCTTAGGTTATAAAAAGAGCGCTATATAAATATAATCCATTATCATTATTATTATTACAGATAGATATGCATAAATGTGCATCTTGTTGGTGAAAACAAGCTCAACAACCATCAGAACTTTTGTAAAGTTACATTGTAAAGGTTGATTTTTGGTTTGGTATGAAACAAGATGGTCAGAACATTTAAAAAATTGACAGGTAACAATAATAACATACAAAAAGATTGCCCAATTAGTCTTAATAAAAAACATTTTCACCATCAGAGAATGTAAAATTAAAATATAAAATTAAGAAAACAACAAAACATTAAAACATTTTGTTTTATTTGACTATGTAAACCCTACAAACAATAAAACAATTTGCTATAGTGACATTTTTTTTATGTATATTATATTGCAAAAATCAGAGCTGATGGTCTCCAGAGAAAACATAAAAACTCATGTATGACAAACTGCAAAATCACTCACAACAATGTGTCTGCATGAGTGGATTGTCTCTGCTTTTTCAATGTCACATAGAGAATTAAATGTGAGGAATTAACCGCTGTGTTATAAAATTGGAGCTGGTAGTTAATAGTGGTATCCTTTCAATGCATTTACTGGCAAACAATATGAAATAATTTGCAGCCTGTTGTTTTAGCTTTACTATAAAATGGCAGTGCATAAAAAAAATCTATACCTCCTGGGAAATTAAAGCCCATACACCCAGCAGCACTGTGTGATACTGTTAAAGACAGACATTAAATGAGTTCAGATCACCTCTCCACTGTTGCTCATCTACTGGAGGCTGCCGACGTCCAGGACTGCCGCACTAATGCTAGTTTTATTTTTTTATGCTCTATGCAACATGTTAAATACTATATTTTTGGTTGATTGTGAATTATGAGTTAACTCTTTCCTCCCGTGGACGCCTACTAGGAACAACCCATATATATGTTACTAGGGCTACCACATTTGTTTTTCTGGTGTGTTGTTTCTTTTTCTGGTGGCTACAATTGTCACTACTTAGGCAAACTTTGGGAAAAACCAGTGAAAATGTAGTAGTAGTATTATTATAATTTTTTTTTTTTTTTTTGAGGAAAAAAAATAATATCATTAAATAAATATGGTCTTCTCCACCTATCACAATATATGTTACATTTGAAAATTGGAATCTGTTCTAATGGCTGTCAAATCATGTCTTTAGTGATATAACAGAGGTGTCAAAACTTGTCGTTAAGGGTACAAGGTGGGGGTCATCAAATGTTGTCTTTATGGGGGCAAGAGTTTAAAATACTGTCACTGGCTTTATGGAAGGCACAGGTTAGATCATGAAAAGTAGCACTGTGTGTCTGTACATTTAAAAACAGACATGCCTCCAAAGAGTCAATATATTGTCCAGCTTTGATACACAATGAAAACGGACATAGAAGGTACACATTCAATATTCTGTACATGTAACCACAGCCATTATTGTGTTTCCATTGGAAATCAGTGTAAACATACTTATGAGCGTCTATGTCGTACATAATGGCCTGCAGACAGGAAAAAGCAAATGCAATCAACTAGTTTTTCTGAAATTATTACAGAGAATAATGCATGTGTGTGTGTTCCCTACATGTACTGAAGACTCTCTGTGTGTTTATGTTTGCATTATCTATGTGTGTTTCTATATGTGTGTTCATTTGTTGTTGAACAAGTGTCTTCATTCAGGACTACAAGCATCACAAACCCCATAATGTCCCAAATGCGACATTTACTGCCTGTCAGTGGCTTTATCTTTGTGTGAGTCAATCAATAGAATGGATCAATAAGAAAAAGCCCTGCAGTCAGGGCAACAGGAACAAAACCAAAGGAACACATTCTGGTACTCTACTGTTGAGACTGAGCTCCACAATGCAGACAGGAACAGCTGCTCTAGCATTAATATAACATTGGTCAACACGTAATTAAATTTAGTAGCAAAACAATAAAATGAATAACAAGAAAGGCAACATGCTCAGAAAATAGAAAGTCTTGCAGCTATTGTAAGTAACAGAAGCATAGAAACATTGTCTGATGATAACAGTGATGAATTTTAGTAATATCAGAACAGAGAGCATTAAAAAAAGATAATGAAAACCCCCTGCAGCCAAAAAAGTAATGACAAACAACATGAAATTAAATCAGTTCAGCTGGACAGTGTTATAGTTGCAAGGCTGACCACAAAACAATTTAGCCCTTTGGACAAAATAACACAAACTTGTGTTGTTTTTTTTTTTTTGTTTTTTTTTTTATATAGGAACTGGAAGGCACATGTGAGAGATGTAAGCTTGCTTTGCCACACTGTAAAAGCTCTGAGAAAGGATTTTATTATTTTTTTTTTGTCTGTGAATTTGAGATTCATAAATATTTTACTTGAGTCATCGCCTGTCGTTTTAATCTCCCGCGGGCTGTTTCAAATAGTCACTTTTATTTCACATACTGTGCACCACTGGAGGATTTACTCTTACAACTAAATTTGTAAGTGCAAAAAATTGATAAGAGACTAAGCACTGGGTAATTCTCACATGCAGGAACGCTATGTCTGTGTTCACACTGGCAACCTCACATCTCAGGCCAAAACCAAGAACCACAGTTTATGTTTGTGTTCATATTCTATACATTTGACTGAGTTTATTTTACTTTCTCAGTGCAATTCTATAAGCAAATTCAAACGCCTTTGCATGATATAATCAACCTATGTTTTCTTCAATTTCTTGTTCATTTTAATTCCTGGTACAACTAATGGTACATTTGTTTGGACAAATATAATGGTAACAACAAAAATATCTCATACGAGTTTAATTTCAGAGCTGATATCTATCCATTATCCATGGTTTTCTTGACAATAACCAAAATCACATAAGTTCTTAATCAATATCTATGACATTGTATTGACAAAAACAGTGCTTTTAGGCTTTCCATGTTTTCTTTTCTGTCTGTTTCAGTCACATGATGCACACAAGAGTTATTACTTGATAATAATCATTGTTTTTGATGACTTTTGAGGCTCTAATATTTTTTTCCATGACTGTACATGGGGTGTGTCTCCCTGGTCTTGACAGAGATTGGTTTATAAACAGATGTGAGTCTGATAACAAGCTCATTTTTAACTTCTTTTTTTAATTCTTCCATTTATTGCAATTACAGCCTTGTGTAACTTACTATAATTGGTCCAAAAGTCTGAACCATCCACTTAGTTTTTTCACTGTAAATGAACTCTTCCCACAAACCAGCTCTTTGGAGGCCAAAAAAGCATGGTTAATGATTTACTGCTGGATGGTAACAGGGATTATTTTTCAATTATGTTCTTACAGGTATTTGTTTGTCTGTCTGTTAAGAGTGTAGAACAAATTGTCTTTATTTTCTTTTGTATGTGTTAGATGATTACATTTAGACTCTTCTAGCTCAAAGGTCACAGTCAGGAAAACAATTCATGTCTATTATTTCATGCAGGGCAAAATTTTTTTAATCACATCATAACATCTGATTTGATTAAAATCTGTCACATACAATCATTGCCAGAAGTTTTAGGAATGACAAGTTTTGTTTTCACAAAATTTGCCGCCTAATTTAATTTTTTTTTTTTTTTTTAATTTCCAAACGTTTCCAAGGTACATTGAAGAAAAATTAAACAATTTATATAGGTTTTAATGACTTTTATTGACAAATAAAACTCATTCGAGCAAAACATCCTTTTGTGTCATTCCCAGAACTTTTGGCCATAACTGTATATGTATTATGTCAAAATCTAGAGGGACAAAAAATGTTGAGGGTTAGCGTCACTGTGGATACATTACTAAAAATCATTATGTCAAGATATTGTACACTGACTTCTTTCAAATTGTATTTATAATAGGTATCTTTGGATCATTATCCGTAAAAATGCTACTTAAAATCATACGTGAATTGAATGTTTATTGTGTGCTGTTGTGAAAAATTCAGCCACATCTGAATTGCAAGCTTGAAAGAATATGATGTCACATTTAGAAGATTGTTATGCAGAAGAAAACATGGAGGCTAGAGTGATGTGCAGAAGAAGTCATTGAAGATGATGGTGATGTGACAAACCTCTACATATATCTTCTGTATTCTGTGCAACACTGTTGCTGCAATCATGGCAACTTTACACTGGTTTAAAGAAAGACAATCACAGAGGCTTCCAGGAAAAACAGATAAGCAACTTACTCAGATAAAAAGACATAGCTGTTTACACACCAACTTAAATGACCTTCATAAGTGGATTCAGGCATTGTTGTGTCACATCAGAACAATAGATCTTCACAACGACATCACAAATGGTGGTTAGTGCTAACGCCAGATGTCAGACCTAATCGCAGGTTGTCACTTTGGCAGATTACGCTGCAAGCATCTTTAAGGTTATTTACTCTGAAGGATGTAAGTGATGGGGACACACACAACCGTGTCCCACTGTCTTTGTCAGACAGTGCACCCCATAGTTCCCACTACTCTAAACTTTGGCGTACTCCCGATTCACCCCCTTGGCCCTCCCCCTTACCCCTTGCACTTGGTAGTACCCCTTGAAACAGAGTTGTAAACGGTAGGAGTTGAAACATTCCCTTATGAAATGGGACAACCCTACAAGACCTGTTACGTCATCAGCAGTCATCGATGCAACTACATATATACAGATACGACAACTTTGTTTGTGAAAAAATTTACCGCACCGTCAGCAGCTGTAACCATCTCTATTGCATGGGCTCTGGGCATCTTTTTGCGGCTATCAACCATAAACCACAGAAATGCAATCTATATTACATTAAAACAGCATTGAACGGGCAATCAAATGATTAAGTTATTTAAGAGGAAAATACGTACATTTGTGTGTTTCTTTCATCTTACCTCCATCTTGCTGATGATTTGAACAAAATTATAAAAAATTTCTCCTACATTTGTAGTGTGGTCCTGAAAAAATCCAGAGCCCCACCCCCCCTCCACTAAATGTCTGCCTGTTTAGTCCACTGTAAAAGGGTTGGGTTCTGTTGCCTCCATATAGAACAAATTATTATCTTATTCAACTCCAACTGGTCAAGGCAGACAACCGTCTCCCAGAGCCAGGGTCTGCTCCAGGTTTCTGCTTGTTAAAAGGAAGTTTTTCCTCGCCACTGTCACTAAGTGTTTACACCTGGGGGATTCTGTTGAGCTTCTGTGAATCGGCTGAGGAGTTTGGTTGAAACCAGCTCTAAATATAAAGTGTCATGAGGTAACTTTTGTTATAATGTGGCGCTATATAAATAAAATTTGATTGACTAATTGATATCAAAACAGAACAACTACACTGACATCATCTAGTTTCTAGGATCTGTTCAGAGGTGGTAAGGATCTACAGCTTCAACATGACCAGACCTTGCCTGATTTCACCTTTTTCAGTCACGAGCAACAACAGATGAAGTCCACACTGTTGCCACACCAATCTAGATGTTCCTTTACCACTCTATTGATTGGTGGGTATCTTTTAACTTGACAAACACAGGGTTCATACAGGTCTTGCAAGTTAAATTTAAGACCTTTTTAAGACTACTTAAAACCAAATTTCCAAACTAGTAAAATTTCATGACCCCTAGAATTTAGGAAAATATATTTATTTACTTTATTTGCACTGTTCTGAGTCATTTTTTTCTCATGGGGGACTGGAAAATTAGAGATAATTGGTTCCTAATTTTGATATACACTGTCAGTTTGGAATGGGTGACACTGAGTCGATGAATGTTACTTTCTTTGCAGTTTGGAAATTTAACACACACATTTAAACATAATACAGCAAACAAGTTCATGGGAACATAACTTAAGACCTACCAAATCAAACTGAATACCTTTGAAGACTTTTAAAAAATGGATTAAATGCATATTTGTAAATTCAAAACTTGTAAGACTTCTTAAGACCCCTGTAAATATATGTGGAAATGCTGGTACAAACTGGATATTTTCTACTGAAATTAGATCCTTTGAGGCACACCAGAAGGAACAGGACTTTCTATACAAGACACACTATCACTGACGTATTTTCTGAGTGGTTAGGCAGCTAAATGATCAGACAATTATTTACAACTAAATGTTAAATTTACAGAATCGTACAGAACTGCAATCTTAGCTGCTGAAAATAATGAACTGTAATTATACCCCCACCCACCCTCTTTTGGTTGTGCTGATCATGCTCACCCATAGTTTCAACAGCCTCTGTTTAAAATAAGATTGTCTGATGAAGATCTAAACAAATACTACTGGTCTCTAAAACAAAGTCTGTCAGAATGAGAAAAATGTCCTCCTAAATTTAACAACATGCACGCAGACACACATCTACAGCCTGTCAATGATGTCTCAAATACACAAAAGGGCACTTGATACTGCTTTCTAATTAAACCAAAGCTCAGTGTCCCAAACACAGCTGCCTCACCTCTCACCTTAATCTCCCATGGGAGCACAGAAACACACAAATACACACATATAGGTTGTACCAGCTGACAAAAACACCTTCAAAAAGTCTCACACACACACACAGTTGGCCTCTGCTGGGCTACTGACAGATAGACAACTGTAGCCGTACAAACACACACCGTCGTAAACATACACACACTCACATGCATTTGTCTACATGTACACACAGATACAAACACACACACAAAAACACCTGTCTGTGGCAACAATCCATAGAGATAAGAAGGCTGACAGGAGCTGCTGGAGCCAAAGCTGGGAACCATGGGAGCTGTCAGGCTCATTCCCCCATGACACCTCCAGGCTCACACACAAACACACACACATACGATGACAACGTATTGACTTAATTCATATCCTTAGAACAACATTATCCCATCCCTCCTTGAACCCAACACCAAACCCACAGTAGTACGTGAAACCCAGAGTTTAACCTCCACGTAATTCTATCTTGTCTTCAAAATAACTCACCCTAATAAGGCATGAGAAGCGTCAACACAAGTGAGCAGCTGGCCAGGTTTTCTATTCCTGAACCCACAAAAGAAACAACAGACACACATCAAAACTTACTTTCAGCAACATTTCTAACGCGGCACACAAAGGATACACACAGTGGAACAAAGAAGCACCAGGAAAAGATACAGAAACTCATATAAGTTTAATGGCATCACATCAAAGGGTCAAAATAAAGGCAAAAGATGGGCCGAGCTCCCAGTTTCATGACAAATACTGTAGATAATCATCAAGTTGAAGCAATTGTTTATAATGGCTACAGGAAATTACTAGTGATGCTGATTAAGAATCAATAACAAGAACATTTAGCTACAACTAATGATAATGTCATCTTGTTTTACATTTAATTGCATAGATTAGACTCTGTTTAGCATTAAACAGCTTGTTTTTCCAAAGTTAATGTATTCTCATCTTACCCTCTGGCTTAAATAAACACAATGAATCAATCAGTCAATTATTCTTTATTTGTATAGCTCCGTTTGTGCATGTTAGCACAGGTCAAAGTGCTTTACCAATGACTGATAAGATGATAATAAGACACAAGAAGTGCAAACCATATTAGAGTGAAAAACACACAGAGTAAAGTACATGCCTTGTTACAGGAGTTTATTGTGTGTGGTGTTGGGTGAATTGATTTGGTGCAGTACGAATGTGAGGTATGTGGATGTGTTTGTGTGATACATTTTAGATCATTTACATTATCGACACGGCCCTCTGTAATTTACTGGACTATCAAAGAAATGCCACTGCCATTCTGATAATGATTGTTTTACAACTTACTACAAAAAAAAAAAAACAGAAGCTTCCCATTTTACTACAAGCTTTATCTATCTATCTATCTATCTATCTATTGCATAACTACTGTTTTTGATTACTTTTGATGGTCTAATATTTTTTTCTGCAACTGTATCTTTCCATCTATGAAAAATAATAAAAGATGACATACATTAAGTATCACTACATCAGGCCTTATGTTTCTGATTTTTTTTTTTATATTCTCTATTACAGTCTAAAAACACTTCCTAAATGAAGATGTCTGCATTTCCTGGAGGTGTGACAGTCAGAGTGTTTCTGCTTAGACGTGTTTAAAAGATGACGTGCCGTTTTCACAGCCTGCATTCATACTTCTGTCATAATATTATTGACGGCTGCTTCCTGTTCCAGTGTCCCTGTAGGACACAGCAGAAGCTAAATGTAATTTAGACATCACTCATTCTTTACTCACACGTGCTTTCCCTCCTGCGACAATGTAAATGGCATGGTTGTGTTAAGAGCCGCTTTTCAGACACTGTTTGCATTGTATTCACTACAGAGACCTTTGTGTTGACGGACAGAGGAATATTACTTTACTGGAGCACATATATTCAGAGTATATATTTATATTCATGTGTTGGCCCAGCTCTGCATCACAATTTTGCATGCTTTTTCTGTTGTATGCATTACTGAGGATAGTGTTTTACTATGTATTTATGTGACCTCAACAACCATATGAGCTGCAGAAATATATATAACTGTAGTTTGTAACTTTATTTACATTTTAACCTGTTACATTAAGTTTAAAATACACCATTTACCAGGATAACTACTACTACTACTACAAAATGCTTAGTATTCTGAGAAAATCTAGTTTTTTACTTGAGTTTGGCCTTTGCTTGAAGCACTGGCAAATTTTAGACTTTGTAATCAGAAAAAAAAAAAAACATGACTTAAATTCAATCAAAACTGAGAAGCAAATTTACAAATCTTGATTTTATGTGTTCAGTATTGTCCTAAGGTTAAGCTTGATGATTAAATGTTGCCTCAGAGCTCAACAGGATGTTTAACATCTCTCACTTCACACTCCTGACCTCTGACTTCTTTAATCACAGAGCCAGATCTTAATCAACCCAAACAAGTCCGCAAATGATTACTGTCAATGTACAAAATAAATGGAAGGAATTTTCTTGAAGTGAATAAACAGCATTGATAACAGTTGTCTAAATACTGTATTGTTACTGAAATGATATTGTACCTTAGCCTGGCCAGCCATCCATCTTTTTCAATGAGAAATCCATCTGGGATCGCACGGCTTGAATCTAAATATGAAGGCAGGACTAATAGGCACCGAGTAAGTCAATCACAGATAAGACGTTCATGACGCTTTTGTCAGTGAAACTTAATAATATAGGGTGTAATCTGTAATTCAATCCTTATTTTTGAATCAAACGACCAACAATAGGTATAAAATAGATTGGGGATACTTCACAGCGATCCACCCAATTCCAGACTGTTTTGTCGGAAATTAATGCACTGAGAAAACTGGATGGCTGGCCAGGCTAATTGTAAGTCAGATATAGCAAAATTTATGTTTTAATGATCTGCTGAAACAAAGGTCAAAAAAATAACAAACTGGTATTTAAAATTTACTTCTTCTTTTTTTTTCTAATTTTTTGTCATGTTTAAATGTTGCGTCTCATCATTTACAGTCACTATCTGGTCTGAAATCAAATCAGACTATTATAACAATAAATAAACATAGTATTGACTTAAAGCTGGAGTTCTCATTAAGTTTTTAGTATCATTGACCAAAACATCCCTTTCATGAGGTCTGAGAAGACTTGAGATTTCTCATCTACTCTTTTCCTGTGTTTTTGGATGGTATCAAATCTACTTGGACAGCCTTATTTAGTCTAATCACTATCTGGGTTTCCATTACCATCAGAAATGTGCACAATGTAAATAGAATAGAAAACTGGAAATGGAAACACAGAAATGTCACCAAAACTGTCAAAGATTGCAAAAACGTTTTTACGTTCTCATGAGGTGGTTTTTGAGACATTTCGATACGCAAAAGTGTAATGGAAACACATGTTGCGCATTTTCACTAGTCATGGGCATGACAAGTCTGATGCCATGAGAGGTTCAGTAACATAACGGTTCATTAAACACTGGCCAGATCATTCAGCAATTCTGGATCCACAAGTTGTTGGTGAATTCTGTACAGTTCTCTCCTGGAAATTCATTATGTGTAGCCGCTGCCATAATACTTTGCCTTGTACTTGTGGAGGTACACATTGACCCCACCCCCTCCACCCCCAAGAACTAAGACTTATCACGAGACAAGGACTTAACTATCACGCATCAAAAATGAAACACTCTTCAATGGAAACATCTACAAGTAGCAATTATACTTTGTTGAAATTATAGAAATATCGCTTTTATTTTGCAGAAAACTGTAATGGTAACCCAGCTATACTATTTCCAGACAGGTAGGGTAGATAACTATATGAATGATGAATGTAATTACTAATCGCTGACAAAATTCTGTCAGATACTACTTAGATGTGATTCTACTGCTCTGATCGATGTCTCACCAGAGGCTTATTGATTTGTATGTATGTTTAGTCTTTTGATTTACATTGAGAGGAAAAAGCAGCAGAAGGAAGGAATGTGTTTGCAGATGCTGATGTTTTTTGTTCAGGGTGTAGCTTCAATTTCAGCAAATATTAGCAAGTTAGGGAGAGAACTTTAAAATATGACAGCAACCATCAAAAATACTGGCTATTACTGAAAATCAAGTGATGGAAAAAATTATTAGACCGACAAAAGTCATCAAAAACAATGGTTATGCAATCATGTACTAACTCCTGTGTGTATCATGCAACTAAAACAGACAGAAAAGAAAACATGGAATGTCTAAAAGCACTGTTTTTGTCAGTACAATGACATAGTTATTGATTTAAGAATTTATGTAATTTTGGTTACCATCAGGAAAACCACGGAAAATTGCTAGATATTAGCTCTTAAACTGAACTCTAAAAAGCTGTTTTTGTTATTATCATTATATTTGTCCAAACAAATGTACCTTTAGTTGTACCAGGCATTAAAATAAACCAGAAATTTAAGAAAACATAGGGTGGTCTAAAACTTTTTTTAGCGACTGTATGTTTCTTGCACACAGAAATATTTATATACCACTTTTTTGGGGGCAACTAAAGTTTACACTACAGAATGAAGAATGAAGCTGCCTTTCTTGGACTTCAGTTTAATTGGTAAAGGATTTTCTTCATGTTCAACTTCAGCCTTGAATGAATATGACTGGGATTCAAATTCATTTAGGTCTGCATTTAGGTCTTGCATTTCCCCTGTAGTTAGATTGTGTGGTGTGTCATCCTGACTGCTGTGTCTGGAATGAGCTACTGACTTATTGACTTGGCACAGGAGATCATGTAATTTCTTAGTCCATAGTTCATGGATCTGTTTTTTGTTTTTTTTTTGGCTATGCCACAAAAAAGTGTACATCAAAACAAAAACACATAAAGGTAAAATTACTCAATAAGTAAGCAAAATGTGATTGTCATGTTACTTCCACCCATGGCCTCTTCTTCTTCTTCTTTTTCTTTCAGCTGTTCCCTTCAGGGGTTGCCACAGTGAATCATCTGCCTCCATCTCACCCTATCCTCTGCATCTTCTTCTCTCACAC
>JAPTGZ010000006.1:18762719-18775675 GCA_029814645.1 Fowleria isostigma
GTGTGTGTGTGTGTGTGTGTGTGTGTGTGTGTGTGTGTGTGTGTGTGTGTGTATGTGTGTGTGTGTGTGTGTGTGTGCAGTTCAGGAGGAGGATAGCAGATCTGACTTCCTGGCGTCAATCCAGTAAATTGCAATATTTTTCAGGCTGAAACCATTGGTGTGCACACCCGCTGCTACATGAATACGCAAACCCACAACACAGATTACAAGGGCGATGCCTGTTATCAGCTAAAATGATGCAAGATGATTAAAGGCGATAAACAAAGTGCATTGAATATGAACACGCCATCAAAACATCCAAATGCTGCTAATAAACGCGCACATTCACCATGACAGCAATACATCAAACACTACAAACTCAAAGAGTGAAGCATAGACAGATTTGTATATACATGTATATGTTCTAAAACTGTAGATTTCAGCCAGTTTTTCTGATGATGAACTGCATCTCTGTGGCATGAGCCACTGTAGAAAGGTTATAAACCAGATATAACAGAAACACAACCACAGCCCAAAAGGAAAAGCACAAAAATGGAGTTTTCCACCTTCTAATTAGTTGTATCTATATTATAATACCAAAAGGGCTGTGGGTCGGCACAATTCTGACAAATAAAGACGTTTTTACCTGAACAATTTGGTACCTACAGTTGAGGAATAGTCCCATCTCCACAACAAGTATCTTGGTAAGTTGATGGGATTAATATTTTCAGAGATATTAGTCATTTTGAAATAAAATTGCCTTACAATTATGGAAGTCCAATGCTGCATGATGGGAAATGAAGTTCAAAACAGGAACACTGCATTTACAAGCTACAGTCCTGACATATTGCTATCACAGCCAGTTCTGAAGAGGGCAAGAAATGTCCTGCCCCGTCAAAACAATGTTTGCGAAGTTTCAGGAGAAAAAGAAAAGGTAACAGAGCTTCCAAAAGGGAGAAGTAGAGGAATCAGGAACACCTGTTAAGTTTCACTTTCACTTCAGCAGGGCACAGCAATAGAATGCTTCCTAATTAAAATGAACATTTCGGATATCTACAATGACATTCCTTTTATCCACAACTGTCATTTCAGATTTCCAAAATGAAAAACTATTCCTGGTATCCAGAATGTAATTTTGAATATCCAAAATACATTGTGACTAGTTTTGTACATTTGTTCAATCGCAAAAAAAGGCTAGAAAGTCAAACGTGCAAAGGCATGACATCTGCCCTTGTGTATTTTGTAACAGCATCACATGCCATGAGCTTTGGTGAAGCTAAATCAGAGTCAAACCCACTACAGCTCGAGGGAAGCAGGTGAGAGCAGCCAGTGAAACTAATTGTATGTCAGAGATCACTGACGTCCACCTGGCAGATTCATTATTCCTCCGCAACTCTGGTCAATTTCTGTCAGACTGGCCAGCAAAATTACCACGTACGCTGATCACAAGTTTAGTGTGTTTGATTAAAACTGAAGTGAATAAAATCCATTATTCTATAATTATTTCCTTAGTGAGAGCATGAGAAGGGTATAAGAGGATAAGAGGATTTCTGAACGCTAAGATGTGTTTTGTGCAGGAGGGGTTTTAAAACTGAAACCACGAAGACGCCATTCACAGCCTCATAGCAGCACAATATGCACAAATGCAAAGCAGGTAGAGACAGGAGTATGGAAATGATAGAATACCGGTGTCCTGAGGGAAACTCACCATTTCTAGTGAAGTATATGTACATGCTGTTTGATCAGTCATGCATTTTGATTCAGCTTTATCTACTGTAGATGATTCGCTTCACAGCCGCCATGTGTTTCATCGCAAACTCTAATTTCAGACAGCAGGGACCTGGTTCAGTTTCACAAGGACTGTGCTTTATTAACTAACATTTAGCCAATTTAGAGTGTGTCCCTGACATTTCACGGCTGTTGTTTTCTTGTGCCAGGCAGGTGCTGCTGAGAAATGTCACCATATAATGTGATGCAGCCAACATTACAAATAAAGTCCCCGTGAATGAGCAAACAGAGACAACACTTCTCTGACAAATACAGAACACAAAATGCATGCTGTGGATAGTTCAGGAAGTTGTTTTGCACTGGATAAATGCACAAAATTACCTCCTCTATGACATTCATTAATTAAGAAAACAGCTTTAAGATTAAGAATAAATTTTCCAAGTCAAATTGTTATAACCGCTAGTAGAAACACTGAATAATAGTTGGGTTTAGAAGCTTCTACACCAGTGGAGTTGGAGCTAGATGAGTCTGTATTTTCTAACAGTGATTTACTAAGCCAAACCATTAAAAACAGTTCAAGATAAGGATTTTCACAGGGGGCGAATTCAAGTTCAGGAAGTTGTTTTGCACTGGATAAATGCACAAAATGACCTCCTCTATGGCATTCATTCGTTAAGAAAACAGCTCTGAGATTAAGATTGAATTTTCAGAGTCAGATGTGGAAACATTGGATAGCAGTTGGGTTTAGAACCTTCTACAGCATAGGAGCCAGAGTCAGATGAGTCTGTATTTTGTTACAGTGATTCGCTAAGCCAAACCATTAAAAAACAGTTCAAGATAATGATTTTCATGGGGGGGGAATTCAATTAGTGATGGCTATCACAACAAATGCATCTGCCCTATTGGGAGCACCCTATTAGAGGAGGACTGGCTTATCAGAATATAATGTGGTGAAGATATAGAGGCTATAATAGGAGTGTTTTAATGGGATAGTGTCCTCTGAGCTCTGACAGCCGTCTGCATAGTTCATTTGGGGTCTTCAGTGCTGCTGTCAGTGGGAATAATGACAGCCCGCAGGTCACTCTCACATTACTACAGCCTCCTCTGAATTTGGCTCAATGATAGGCGCCATGTGCCTCCTCCGGTCTGCGTGCGACACAAGCAAACAAACAGAACCCCAGCAAAACCCCCAACTATGATCCCATGCACTTACATCTCGGAGGACGGCGGTTGGCTACGGCAGAGGAGCGCGTGTCCGCATGCTTGTCCCATCGCGCATCCTGCCTCGCGCCACCCCGGCTCACCCAAACAGCTGCAGTCAGGGGGACCTGGGAGGAGGAGGAGGGAGGGGAGGAGGAAGAGGGGGCCGCCTGGAGGACAGACGGCGGGTGCTCACAAGGATGGATGGATGGATGGATGGGTGGATGGATGGATAGATGGGTGTGTGCTCCGCTCGCTTCGTCCGGTCCGCCTCTCTCCGGTCTGCCCTCCGCTCTTGTCTCCTCTCGAGCTCTGACAGCGCGCGGGGATTGGTCGGGACCCGGTAAGTGATACTCGAGCGATGGTGAGGGAGAATATAACGGCTGAGCGGAGAGAAAGAGAGACGGGGGAGAGAGTGGGAGAGAGAGCTCAGCCGGTGTTTTCACGTTTAACGCCACATGTGCGCATCAGCAACGGAAAGGCGCGTGGGTCCAACCGGAGCGCACGCGCGTCACTACTCCGGTCCTGTCCTCTTGTGGTCATAAAAGTTGTGATGTTCCAGTCAAAGTCCGACTTTCTCCATGTATTTCCTTACACCTTACACGCTCCCTCCTCCTACTGTGCTCCTCTGAAGTTTCCACCGGGGCAGCAGTTCCTCTTCAGGGTTTCATCAGGAACCACATGTTGTACTCCACTGGGTATGCAACGGGACACAGGTCTCAAGGTCCAGCACTGCTCCTCTGCCTTATATGGCTTTTCCAGCCAAGATAAGGAAGCAGCAGGGATTCACCAAGCAGGCACACTGAAACAGGAGCCTGAGAAAACATTTAAGGCCTTTAAATATCCTACATGTGTTCTCAAATGTCAAGCATTTTAAGACCCACTCACATTCAGGCAAGACATTTACCACCGATGTATGTGTATTAGGTTGTAATTAGGGCTGCACGATATATCGTAAAAATATTGATAGCGTGATAACTGTGTGCAATATTCATATTATAAAGATGTGCAAGAATTTATTTTCCTTTGATTTTTTTTTTCCTATTTACTTTATGTTTTGCATGCCATGGGGCAGTGGCGGTCCTAGACCATTTGGTACCATAGGTAAGATTTACCAGTGGTGTTCCCTCCTCCTCCACCCCCCCCAAAAAAAAAGCACGAAAAGACCTCATGTCTGAAGAACTGCACCTTTATTTAAACAAAGATAATAAACATTGAAATATTACATGCAAATTCCTTCCAAACAAAATAAAACAAATGTTTTCTACAATTAAAAAAAAAAAACAATAAATAAACTTTTTTACACTTTTTGTTTTTTTACAGTGCAACATCTTCATTAAAAACACAACAGGAGCTGAGAAAAAATTGCACACCCAAAATCTGAGTAGAAAATCAGAAAACTAATCATAAATAGTACAATGTTGTGTGCAAAATTATGCAATACAAAATGTGATCCAAATAACATGTTAAATAATCAAAATATAACATACAAAATAAACCAAAAAATGAGGTGCAAATGCACCTCAAGTAATGATTATGTTTATGTTTTACTTTGCATGATCACACTTCACACTTGTATTTACAGCAGTGCAATGTTTCTGACCTTTTTTGCTGCATATTTGGTGCCTCCCACTGGGTGGCGCTCTACGCAACCACCTATATTGCCTGTAGGAAGGACCGCCACTGCCATGGGGTACCATAGTGGTTTTCTCTACCATGCTAACATGTTAGTTCTTCTGGCAAAAAAAAAAAAAAAGTAATGCTGCTGCTGGTTGAATGCAAGTTTACATTATTAATGTTGAAAAGATGTGAATCAGGGCCATTTCTGGCTTGGGTCCTAAGCAAGATGTTGTTTGGGGGTCCCTTAATTTGGCAAACTACGATGAAGAGATTCCTAACTCTTTAGATCAGGGGTGGGCAATCCTGGTCCTCGAGGGCCGGTGTTCTGCATGTTTTAGATATTTCCCTCTTCCAACACACCTGGAAGCCATTACATCATTATCAGGCTTCTGCAGAGCTTTAGGATGAGCTGATCATTAACTGAAGCTGGTGTACTGCAGGGGAGGAGGGAAACATCTAAAACATGCAGGACACCAGCCCTCAAGGACCAGCTTTAGATGGTGTACTAAGATGCCACAATCTATTACACTTCATGAGCAAAACAGGTTATAGTTAAAATCTCTAAAGTTAAATATCTTGTGCCACTCAGGCAAGTTAAACTGAGGAAAAATCATACTACAAGAAAAAAAATGATCCTCTATACATCAATAAATAACACAGATTTTGTGTGTTTGTTAAAAATGTTAACTTTAAATAAGAAAATGCAACGGCCACTGATATAAGTTATTTTTGATGTCATTACAGTGTTTGTTTTGTTTAATACTCTCACTAATGGGAATGGTAGGTGGGTAGCTGTCAATCATTCCCATCATGCCTGTAGGCAGCTACTACCTGTGTGACAGTGTGGTCCAATGAATATGACCTAATAATGCCACAAAAAAACCAGCCACAATGTAATGTGGTTCCTGATGTAATAAACACATGAGATAGCTACAGATAAAGACAGGATATTTTAATTTCCCTCAGATGAGGCTGAACATGCAGCTTTGGGGCCCCTTAGTGGCTTGGGGGCCCTAAGCATTCGCCTATAGCAAGAAACAGTCCTGATGTGAATATTTTCAGAGCACAACTTTGGCCAAGGCCTGAACACTTATATTTAAAGATTTTATTTGTATATGCAGTATTTACCAAACCATATATCCATGTCATATACACATCCTTATATGTGAATAAAATGACCAAATATTTGACTCTTTGTCTGAAGGTCTATGGTAGCAGCATCACCAGGTTCCTGGACAGAACTGTGTCATTGATTGTAGTGCAGTTTTTTTTTTTTTTTTTAAATTATAGATACTTGAGTCAGCATACAAACAATTGGCTCATTTTAACATTGCTAAAGAACATTTTTCTTAGTAGATGAAATTGGTATTTCTTTAGGTCAACAAGAAATATTGTAATATTATCTTTATCGCCATGCTGTACACCCATATTACTGTACACCCAGGATTACTATTGCAATGACACATCATCAGTAGGGTGGAGAAGCAGTGGAGGCGTTTCAAAATGCTGTTATTCAATCATTTCTATGACAAGTTTTGCCAATATTGTGAGGCCCTACACGAACCACATCTATAACATCACCTGAGGTCCATACTCTTCCTCATCCTCACAAGTGTTTTCAATTATTCCTTTCATTAGACCAGGAGCATGTACAACCTGTGAGTGATTGGCATTTCCCTCACTGCACTCACTGACCCGTTATTTATGTTGCACACATTCATCATCATTACAATCATCATCATTGCTATTTTTATTTGGTCATGGAGTTGGGTTACCTCTGCTCAGCTGCACTGTGCGTCAACCTGAGCAGACGGTTAATCAGCTATGACTGCAAACACCTGTGTGAAAGTACCAGGGCTTCATACATTCACTACGATGCTGTTTACTTAAGGGCTACAAGTTGTTTCTTCAGAAGATCTCTCTGGGTGTTCTACTACTGTTTTATTATTCTTGTAGCATACAGACATTTGGAGGAGAAATCAGTCGTTAACTTCTTTGATTTGTGTCTTTCCATTAGAAACAACGGGGCTTTTCCAAACAGAACACTTTGGACTTTGAGCATAAAAACAGCTCTGACTTTACAGTCACAATACTCTGTCATCCTGAGTGAAACTGGCACACCGAAATGAAAATGTATGCTGTTTGTTTAGAGTCGGCTAATGAACTTCGTCTTACAGATTTGCTTATGTCTTGAAAAGTCGTACTAAAGGTTGCACTTCACAGCAGCAGCACTACACAGGGCTGTTTGTACTTAATAACTAACAGGATTTTATAGAAAGTTCAAAGGTACAACAAGCTCCTACAAAATACTGCAGAGACACTACACCTGTTTGTTTCAAGTTTATACACTGCAAAATGATTCTACAACTATATTAACCCATCAAGACCCAAAGCTCCCACTGGTAACCAAAAGCATCTAAAACATTCAATAACTGTTGATCCATTAATCCTATCAATGTATGTAAATAATTTGTGTAAAATGTAGTTCTTAATTTTTTTATGTTCATCAGATATGACTCATTTTGACATACAGAGGCTCCATAGTGAACATAAACACTGTCATCTTCCACAACATTGATTCACCATGTAAAACTCATAGAGCTGGGTCAATAACAGTGGGTGGAGACACATGTTTTATGTTCTGTTATTGATATCTTCGCTGACAAAGTCACTTTCTGTTGTTTTCTCTGATTTGAAATAATAATCTTTAAATTTAGTCTGGGTTTTCATGAACATCTACATGATTAGTTAATTAAATATTAGGGAAATGACATGATATACACTGAAAAATGCAAAATACAGAGGGTGATATTACAATAAATGGTGATACATCACTTGAGAAAGGTTAAATTGAGAGAAAAAATCATTTGGAAAGTGACACAAAAGTAGCTCTGGGTCTTTTTGGGTGAAAGTGTCATGAATGGATAATTTAATGTTAACTGTATACATGAGCTTATTTGGTTGCTTTGTTATTTTGCCCTAGTTATTAGGGGGTATTAGTAAGACAAAATAAGTGCAAAAACTGTGCAATAAATTCAAATACAAAGAATAAAATGACTTCCTCAATATTGTCAGAATCATTATCAACTTCACTGATCAGGTTTCTATACACATACAAGGAATTTATCTGTTTAACCCTCACATAATATAGAATAAATATGTGCATATGAAAATAGAAAAATAAAAGCACAAAATGTATGGTAAAAAAATATTTTTTTTCCACAAATCTGGACAAACAGTGTAAAGACAGCTAGTCTCTAGCAAAAAAAATGTAATAAATTAGCTCAGTGACAGAATATGGCTGTATAAAAAGCTGAATCACAAATAATCCAACAAAGCTCAAAGCCTTGTTTTTTTTTTTTTCTCAGTTTGTTCTTCAGTAGATGTTCCTGGCTCTGTCCTCCACAGTGAGAATGTCATCAGTTGGCCTTTGTGAAATGATGCACAAACTGCCGTGTAAAGTTTGCAAGCACTGGATACTTTATGAGTTACACACACATCTGATATTTACCACAAGACCCTTGTTCTCAGGGGTGTTCAGTATAATTACACTTTCACTATGGTTTAAGATTCAGTGTCATCACTTTTTGATTAGCAATATGGTAGCATTGTCCACTGGATTAATGGTGACACCCCCCCCCCCCACACACACACACACACACACACACACACAATTCTTAGAGCCAATATAGGCAAGGTACATTTTATTGTTTGTGTATATGTTTTGTTCTTTGGGTAATTTTATTGAAATGATGAGCATTAAAGAACAATTCATGATAAAGTTAAGTCATGTGTTGATGACTATTCATGTTCCTTTACCCCAGGGTTATTAATTATGATTCATGTTGATCTGAATAGAGAGTATTTCCTCATGTACAGGTCTACAGAATCCTCATGTTTAACAAGTTGGATCATATTTTCGTTAAATGTTAATTAATCTATATGTATTGACATAGCATTGTCAATGTCAGAATCTAAACTGTGTGATGACACACGAAATGTTCAAATGTTATTAACCCATAAAGATCCAAATATCCACTGTTGACCAAAAGTATATACTAATCTAAAATATTTAATATCTGTTGCTCCGCTAATCCTATCAACACATGTAAATAATTGGTGTAAAGTACAGTTGGTCATCTTTTCACGGTGACCCATTTGGATGTTTAGAGGCCCTGTAGTTGCCATGGAAACAATATCATCTTTTACAACATTGATTCATCAGTAAAACCCATGGAGTTGGATCATTGACAGTGGATGGAGAAACTTGTTTTATGTCGGTGTAGGTTCTCATTTGCCCAGGTCTTCATTCTTCTTGGTAGTTCTCAGTTCAACTGGACTGGTTTTGCTCTTTTGAAAACATTTTGTCTCTCATCCAAAAGACTGCATCAGTTCTACTAACTGGTGGTGGAAACTGGACTTATAAACCTGCTGGGGGAGTAGTTAGTATAGGTGTTAGTCCCACCTTAAGTGTTACAGTGGTAAAGGGTGGGTGTCCCTGGGGGTAGGGTCATTAATGGGTATTGTGTGTTAAGCACAGATGGTTTCTGAAATCTGCCAACTTCCCAAGATACTTGTCTTATGTTCAGTTAATGATAGATTTGCTGAAAAAAAATTCATTTTTTCTTCATTTTTCTCTGATTTGATACGATAGCCTTTGAATATACTGTTTTCATGAACATATACATGATCAGATAATTATAGAGAAAATTACATGATTTACATGAAAAAATGCAAAATACAGAGGATAATATAACAAATGGTTATAAATCACTTAAGACAGATCAGAATATAATGGAGAGTAAAATTAATATGGGAACTGACATTAAATAACATTAGGTATTTATGGGTTAAACATAAACAAACAGGTTTCAACATTACAAAATGAAAAGAATTTTTACCATTTTCAGTTTTTACATCACAACTGGTTGAATAGTGTAGAGTGGCAGATTATGACTTAATTTTGGTTTTACCAGAGATCATAGACATGAGACTTGACTGGTCACAATTTTTATGACGAGACTTTCTTGACTAATACAATGAGTGTCAGTTATTGTAAAACAGCCTCCAATCAAAATAAGAGAGAGAGAATAAAGAATCCAGTCGACCATTAGATCACCACTCACTGTTGTTGCTCATTTATGAATCCTGTAATTGATGGCTCAGCTTTTCATGTCTGATAAATCATCAGAGGTTCATATGACTTGACTCATCGCTTGCTTGACCTGAAATGACTTGGCTTGTCTTGCTTGGCTTTTAGCAGGTACTTCAGACTTGCTTGAGACTGAATTAAAGACTTCTTGCTTGTACATGTGTGATTTACTCCCACATCTGGTTAGATTCATGTTTTGTATTTTTCCTGCCTCTATGTGGCAAGGACCAAGAAGGCCCAGGTGGCCTTCAAACCCCAGACTCCTGGATGAGAGTCACATGCGCTAACCAGTCGGCCAAAGGGATATCTTTGTGGCCAAGTAGCCAGGGCGCATGATCAATCGGAGGCATAGTGACAGGACCATCACTGTCACATCTAGAAGTCACAATAACTGTTACCAAATGTGGATAAGAGCGTAAAGTTAAGAAAGCTTAGGTATAAGGTGCAGAAAATCAAAGAAGTAATGTTGTTACATGAGTAACATGGGTTTCATCGCGATAATAATGGTACTGATTGTATTCAAACATGCAAAATTACATTTATAGTGCATTTTATTTTATGTTATTGGTGATTAAATTGAAAGTGCATGCACTGTAAGTATGGATAAGTTGTTTACTTAAAAAAAATTGAGAAAAGTGGTTGCGTAAAAAATTAAGTAATGAATAATGAGTTTTTAAGTACATTCAACTTAAAATCTTAATTTTAGTTAAATCAATGTGGAATTTAGTGCAGTGAACATAATTATTTAAGTGTAATAACAAACTTAAATGAATTTAAAAAGTTCTTTAATCATTACTTAATGTTTTTTAACCATTTTCTTAATTTTTTTAAGTGAACTCAACTCATTTGGGCTTACAGTGTGTTTGGCTATACATGGGATTTCCCAATACAGAAGGAGAACATTAGGAAATCCTAGATGCCTCACGTCATTAGCTGCGTCACTCTATAAAATCTAAATAAATCAATAAAATGAGGACATGACCTCAGTGTCCTCCATACGTAGTTACAGGCTTGCTCTGGTTCTGCTTTTAGACCCCAAAAGAAAGCATGTCCACTTTGTGGCATGTGGATAATCTCCATATCACTGTCCAAACAGATTCAATCTGATTCAAGCCAGACTATCTGAGTCTAATAGAGGAAGACCAGAAGGGGGTACAAAAATGAGATCTGCTGTGTCTGTGTGAGCATATTCCTGTATGTCCTGTCCATCTACACAGCTCAGACACACAACAACAACAGTATATATGTATGTATTCTGCTTAGACACATTTAATGTAATAGATACATTTTTTTAAGCAATTTAGCATTGTGTGTTGTGTGGTCATTTATAGGTGTTTAGACACTGAGTATCCAGTGTTTGGACTTAGATATGCTCACACCTTTCCTGCAGATGTTGTGTTCATGAGCACGTACCGTGCAACTTTGAGTGGGTGTTACAGGGCTGAAACAATAGGTGGCGATGTGGATGGAATTCTTTTGCTATCTAACAAACGCAGACGTCAGGACAAGATAAACCCAGCAATATACTAAAAAATAAAATGAATAAATATATATACATATTTATATATATAAAACAACAAAAGTTGCTCATAGGAGTTTAAGAGCTGATATCTAGCTATTTTCCATGGTTTTCTTGATAATAACCAAAATTACTTAAGTTCTACATCAATGGCTATGGCACTGTTCGACAAAAACAGTGCTTTTCTGTCTGTTTTAGTCACATGATACACACAGGAGTTAGTACTTGATTGCATAACCATTGTTTATGATGACTTTTGATGGTCTAATAATTATTTACATGACAATATGTATGTATTCTGCTTAGACACATTTAATGTAATGGATAAAAGTTTTGAGCAATTTAGCATTGTTTGTTGTGCTGTCATATGTGGGAGTTTTCACACTGGCTATCCAGATCTGTGCTCACACCTTTTCCGCAGATGTTGCGTTCACAAGTACGCACTGTGGCCCATGCCGGAGTATGAGTGGCTGTTACAGAGCCAAAACAGAAGGTGGAGGTGTGGAAGGAATTCTGTCACTAACTAACAAACGCGAAAGTCAGAAGTCAAACCCAGGCATTACTTTTCTATCTGTTAGCCTGTTTAAGGCAAAGTGAAAAAGAGTGACCTTCATTGTCCCTGATATATCACAGAGAGGTTTGGTCGATAAGGCGAGTCTGTACTACACGGATCTGAGGCTTTTTCAGGACACAACAGTTGAGGATTTTATTCACTGCTCTAGTTGCTGAGTGGTGATTAGGTCACGTCCAGCCTCGAGCATGATTAGCAGTCACACTGCAACATACCATACTGGGTTCCATGCAGTGCTTACCCAGGACTACCTTCTGAGCTGGACTTGGGTATGGTACATTTGCATTCACACTGATAAAATTAAGCAGACTTTGGGGTCCAACTTATTTGGATATGGACAAGGGTAAGCTGTGTGAAAACACCTTAAGTAACTGCTAGCCAGAAGAGAGTTGTGGTCCTACTTTAATGAAACAGCAATTTAGAAAGTACGAGGGGATGGGCAATGTTTCTGAGGAGCTTTGCAATTTTAATAAATGTATCTTCAGTCACTCAGCAGGAGCTGTCAATTATGAGAGGACAAGACAGAGAGATAAAGAGAATGTGAGAGGCATGGAGTGGGAGACGACGGTGAACATCGGGTGTGACAGAAGACAGAAGGGGGTCTGAGGCTGAGCAGGAGAGAGAAAGAAAATACAAGAGCTGGGGGGGGGGGTGATGATGATGATGATGAAGTGAAGATGAAGGAAGCAGGTCTGGAGAGGAGAGGTGCAGCAGAATAAGGGAGACAGTGAACCTCATTATTACCGTGTCAGGCTGTGCATGGATGTGCGCGGACACGTCACATCTGGTGTCTTGGCGTACAGATCCATAGTGCTCAGCTGTGTCTCAACATGCATTTGTCTAGAGTGTCTGAACTGGACTTCTGTGGCCAAAGCCCCAGATTTAGATCAGTCGGTTTGGGTATTAGCACATTGCCCACTGGGACCAGGGTCAAAAAATGGACACTCAGAACCAGTCGGAGAAAGTATGTGATGTTTTTCAATAATGTGCTCCTCCAATGTCCATTATTTAAAACAAACAGCTGCTTAAATTGTAAAATTCACTGGAGTTAAAAGGGAAAATTACACCAGATTTGCCACCTACTAAAAGCAAGTACAGTCGACCCCCGCTTCTTTGGACTAATACGGACCGGGCCATGTCCGGACATTGAAAAAGTCCGGACATTGAAAATTGCACGCACACATACT
>JAPTGZ010000006.1:18775775-18786459 GCA_029814645.1 Fowleria isostigma
TTAACTTGGTAAGTAATTTTTGACACTGCGAGTTGACATTAGTAAGCATGGCATAGAAAAACGAAAAAAACAAACAAACTAGAAATTACTCACCCAAAAGAATAAGAAATGTAAACAAATGTTTTTTCATCAGGTTTATCTTGGTGGGGTAGTTAAAGGGTTAAGATTTACTGAGTGACAAGATAAGCACTCTTAAAGTGATCTTAATCTTACACATTCTGCTCCAGAGGTTGAAAAGACTGCAAATGTTACCTTTTTCTTGCATGAACATGAGCTATACTAAAGCATTTACCATCAAGAAAGAAGTAATCAAGCCATTTATAGTTGTCAAAAATGTCAAAACCTTTACAAGAAGAAGAAAAAAAATGTGATGTTTTCAATACTATGTTGTGGAAATATAGACATCAGGCCAACCAGAAAATGTAAAGATTAAAGGCTTTTAAGACCAGCGGGGTATTGGTAAAGGGAAGCAGCTGTAGTGTGACAGCAGCAACAACCAGTTCTTCGCAATAAAGTGCAGTGAAGCTTATGTTTATGAGAGAGGAAATTCCTGTTGTTCCTGTTTGTACTCTGAGCCGAGCTGCCACTGCTGCTGTAAATAAACTGAGAGACTGATCTTGATGCGCAAGGCAGCCAGCCGCAACGCCTTTCACTTTAAAACTCTTTTAATATGTGATTGAAACTAAAGCGACCCATTAATGTGACCCTGCACAGGCTCATCCTCATTACAACCTGATTTGTTTGTTACATAACACTGAAATTAGAGACGTTCAGCCCCCAAAGCCTGAGTCAAATGTGTTGAAAGTGCAAAGCAGTGAAATATATTACGTTTTAATCTGGCAATAAACGAGCCGACAGAGAGCATGATATGCTTGGGTTTATGGCTCAGTGGGATCAATATCAGTGCCAGACTCAATGCTCCTCGATGTCCCACAGCAAGGTCTGTGAATCAAATAAGGTCAAGACAACAGCAAGAGAGAGATGTCCCCTGACATCAATATAAAAGTTTAGTGAAAGCCAAGTAAAAAAAAAAATCTTCTTGTTTTCAACTAAAGCCGTGCAGCCAAATGCGACCACAATGTGGATCGGTTGATTGAGTTCCCCCGAGTGTTGTATCAGCTCCTCCAGTTTGTGATTACATCAGAGTGATTAGATCGTCTGCTCTCAACCTGGAGTGTTTACCTGCATTTATAGGCCAATACATCTACTGATCGTTAATACTTACTGGAATATGAAAATGGAAACTGAACACATGCTTAATTATTTATGATTCTGTGCCCATAGCCTGTTTGTAAATAGCCTTCTGTTGAGCCACAATGTACCACTGATAATGCTGTGACGGCGGTGGATATGTTCCAATTCAGTCCTTTGAGTGAAAGACTCTTGTTGAAACTTGTAAAATGGATTTTTGCTCAAATTTGACTGTGTGGATGCTTTTTATTCCAGTTTCATTATTTATCATCCTATAAGTTTGATAGTAAGTGATATGACTTTCCAGTATTGAAGGTTCAACGTGTAATAGTCAGTGAAATCTAGTGGCGAAGATGAATTTTACACCTAAATGAATATACCACTTCCCTCCTCAACAGTGGCCACAAATACACAGATGTTACACTGCTTTGCTTCTGCTAGTAATAGTTCGATTCACTTTGGCCCAGTGTACACGACATCGCTCTCAGGTGAAAACAGTTTATAAAATGAGCCTTTCATTTAGACAGCAGCGGTGTATTTGAGGGCTGAAAATGCAAAAAAAAAAAAAAATGAAACCACCTTCCAAAGTGAAAATCTTAAAAATATTATGCCCTCACGTCACCATCTAAAGAATTGAAAACGCAAATCTTGTTACATAGAGTTTGCATCACATGTGCGCACCACTAGTTTTGTGATTGTGGCTGTTTTCCAAAATCAAAAACACAGAGTATGGTCTTGTGAACTTGTTGAGTACAGCCTTAGTAAGAGCGGTCTCAGAAAACAGCTGGTACTTGTGAACTTTCTTTTCTGTCAGTGGCTTCATAATGTATTTCCCTCAAATCACCACAATGTCACTAGATTTGATATCAATAATTTGTACTAGTCTTTACATGTCATTTATACATTTTGTATATTTTTCAAAAATGTAATTAGTTTCTTTGGTTCAGCCAGACACAGCCCCTCAGACTTCAGATCCAGTTTTTAATTTAATTTTAATCCAGTTACATGTCTATATGTATCACTGTGTCTCCCCCTTTCTGTAATGTCACTCAGTACCACAGGGCGTATGGATGTACAGCTGCAGGCGCTACTGACCTGGCATATATACTACATTGATAAATGGTAAATGGTCGGTACTTATATAGCACTTTTCTGCACAGTAATGGTGCCCAAACTGCTTTACAATACAAGCCTCACATTCACCCATTCACGCGCACACTCATATACCAATGGGCGGCTGCTGCCATGCAGGGCACTACCAGGCCTCACTGGGAGCAACTTAGGGTTCAGTGTCTTGCCCAAGGACACTTCAACAAATGGACAGTTGGAGGCAGGATTCAAACCGACCTTCGATCATTGGACGACCCACTCTACCAACTGCACCACAGCCACCCTTTAAAATAATAGGAAATAGCAAATTTCACACACTTTTGCAGAATACAGAATATGGCATATTGAAGGTTGAGAGATAAATATAACTAAGGACATAAAAATTCTACGTTTTCAGATATTTCCTGTTTGGGTCAATGTCTCACATCATGATAAACCCATATACTTACTGATATAGCAATAACTTTGGATTAACCAATCTGTGACTTGCATCAAATTTATAGCATCACTTTGGCTCCCTTGGAACCTCAGTAATACTAGCAGCAGTACATATCTGTAGTAGTATCTGATAATCATCGGTGGTCCCTGCTCCCACACAGTGGAAATGGCAAAGTTGTGTCTACTTCAAGCAATTTCAGCTGATACTATTTGTGGAAAAGCATAATTTGCAGCTTTTTAATTACTAGATTACAACAATGCATTTTAATGCTGGGTGATATTCACTATAAAAAAGAAAAAAGGCAGAATTCTAGTTTGATCCAATATAAAAACACACAGTGCACCATGGATGGTCTATGGATGAGCACCACCTGCCCCCTCTGTACATACAGTAAATTATGTAATATTAAGTGAAAATATGGTGATTCATATTGTCACATTATTATACACTCATAAAACATAATTGTGAGTGTGAGTATTATATGTCATTTCCGGAGTTACTTACCCATATATCCATATAAATATTACACACTGTTCCTGTAAAAATGACACTTAAGTAGAAGTCCATAAGCTCCTCCAGCATGAAAAGCAGAAGTCCTGTGTCCTTACCTGTCCTTCAGACACACAGATGTATCTGCCTGCTCAGTTGGAGCTGGTACAAATCACACACTGTGTCCACAGTGGGTAAGGTTAGCAAAGCTGTGGATGTTTTTCTGTGCTTATTTATTTCTTGTATCGCCTTGCTTTTTGCTTGCTTTGCTCTGGCTCTGATCCCCTTCCTAACAAATGAAAATAGACACCTCCGTCCCAATTTCCTGACTGTGCTAGCACTTGATTTTGGTTAAAAAAAAAAAAAAAAAACCAATAACAATGCAGCATTACTTTGTTCAAATAGCACCTTCTTCTACACACCTTCTTTCACCTCCTCTGCCCATGTAGTGTCAGGGTGGTAACGAGCAAAAGATAACAAGCGACAGCACTTTCTGTCGTCCACTGTGTGAAGAGACAGAAGCAGACTGTGAGCATGACTGGAGAGGATGAGGAGTTCATACTGTACACATCATGTCCTCGGCAGCAGGAGGAGGTAAACACATACAAATAGTTTGTTATTGCACTTCAGCAGCTTTACTTTACATGAGGGTTGCTATTTATTTCTTCTACCTATAATTTAACACAAATATCTGTACTTTTCACTCCTTACATTTTGAGAGGAAGGCGATTTTAACCCGCGTCACTTGCTGAGTCATTTGACGCAGGTCGGTGCACTTTTTCCACTGCCACCAAAAGCCGCTTGTTAGCAGGTTTAAGTGGGTTTTTTGGCCAGTGGGAAAGGGGTATTACACTCTGGTATGACTTATATATGTGTGATAGTAACAGTCCTGTTGCTATGCCTTCGATTGATCATGCGCCCTGGCTACTTGGCCAAGGAGATATCCCTTTGGCCAACTGGTTAGCGCACATGACTCTCCCCAGTTCGAAGCCCGCCCAGGCCCTCTTCATCCTTGCCACATTCGGTAAAAAATATAATTTCACATGTTCTTAAAGACTATGTTAGGAGAATTGGGAATTAGTGATGTTTTTCTGGGACAAAGACTACGCTTCCCGTAAGCACTAGCGATAGCTGTCATAAGGGCATAAATCTAGCCAGAATGTGTATTTGTTTTGGAGCTAATAAATCAATAGTGGATCTTCTTTACAACTTTGTGTTTCTTTTTTCAAGAAAACAACTTACAGGATGCAAAGCAATGAGGTCATGTATGTGAGTGAGTGAATGTTGAGGACACCAAAGTACATAGCGGTGCTGTCGGGCTTATTGCTCGTGTTAGCCGACCCAGCTAGGCTGGAGAATCCTCATCTTAGCTGACAGGACTCCAGCTGTTGTGCCTGAGTCAGCGGTGACAACTGGACCAGCGGGTTCACACTGTGTTGGCGGATATATTTCCTGCGCGACAGACAAGCAATGTCTGGATGGTTGTGCAGCAGACGTAGAGGCTCAGACATAAGAATGGAGGTAGGGGAACTCGGCGGCCGCGTACCAGAGAAGAGCAGACCGTGACTGGGACATGCCAGCATGGACAGCCGGATGATTGCCAACCAAATACGGAACTTACAGAACCACATAGCAGCAGCACCGACAGGTGGATCAGCGGACCGGTGAGGTGGTCAGTAAGTAAGCTAATGTTAGCTCCCTTCCAGACAAAGTGCAGGAAACGTGCAGGAAAAGCATCCACTTTTAGCAGTCCCATTAGCATTAGTGCTAACTGCTTCATGTGCATTCAGTGCTGTATTCTGCTGATATTTTATTCCTGAAGGTACATTTAGTATGCAGGCCCTGACATCAACATTCAACTCTGTACAGAGACATTTCAGTCTCACCTTATGTAGCCCTTAGTTTGTGATTGAAACAATGCTAAAAATAAAACAGATTACCGGCATCAAAGAGCTAGCCATGTGACTAATGCATTAGCGTTTACTAAATGTTTGACTGATACCAACAAACACTACAGTCAAGTCCCGTTTCAGTTCATATTGATAAAAAACAGAATCATTCTGTACCTGTGTAGATGAACAAGGACAACTCCACATCTGTTTTCATTTTTTTAACTCCTTCGTTCTCTCCATTGGTTAAATCAGTGCTGACATGTATCGGTGTTTTAGTCCATGCTCTGTCACTCTCCTGTTTATCTTTCTTCTTGTCTGTGTTGTGGATTTTTTAAAATTGTTTTAATGTATGATGTGAGGTTCAGTTCATTTGCACAGAAATACTTTATTACTTTTATACTGATTCTATATCATTTCATTTGTTAGTATGAACAACTCGAATAGACAAGCTAAAGAATAAATAAATATAAGAATCAGAACAGAAGAAAAAAATCAAACCAACATAAACATATAAATTTACATTAATAACACTAAAAACTACAACCATAAACATACTGTTACATACATGTGGCAAAACTAGGCATCAATAAAAAGTACATAGTGTTTGAGTTGATCACCAACTACACACAATTACAAGTTTATTAATAAAAAAAATAAGAAAGTATGTTCAAATATGGATGACGGACGGACAGACGGACAGTTAGATAGTGTGCAATCTACAGGTAAGTTATTATAATCAACTTTAGTCTATTTTTTTTAAATTAACTTTTACTTGAGTAAAGCTGAATTTATTTTTTTATTTTTTCCCCAATTTTTATGCAAGTATCTCTGTGTGAAAATATTTTTAATTAACTGGGTAAAGCATGTGTTTACTTTTGCTTAGCAACCACATGACCATATGTACATTTTCTAGGAAGGTGAATAAGTTGAGTATGAGCTGTTATTTTTTGGCAGACAATCAAATGACAGTCTGACACCATTATTATGTGCAGGGAGTGTATGAATGAGAGCCTGGGTATGGTGGATATTTGCGCATTCTGTCTGGTTTGTATCCTTGCCGCTGCGGTGATGGCTCTTGTGAACCGTGAAGGTAATCTGCTGACTTTACTGTGTAGTTTTGTGTTTTACTCTGATAAACTTACCCATACAGTGAATGCGCGAGTCTGTTTTTATTTTTTCGTCTTCTTCCTCTGAACCATCACAAGTGTTTTTTTGGCAGCCTGTTTTGACATTGATGTATGAGAATTTTGGTGGAAATAAATTGACTGTTGAGCCCTCCTGTTGAGCTCCTATGCTTTTCAGGCATTTCTATCTATCTGCTCTTATCTTAATCCCTTCTGTCTGCACTCCATCCTCCTTCTCCTCCCCTGAATCCCTTCTCCATCCATCCCCACTGTGTATGGTTTAATACGGCCCTGCAACCCACCATCCCAGTCTGCTTCCTCCTACACTTCCTTCAGCACCTCTTCCTCCTTCCTCTTCTCCTCCATGCTGCCATTCCCACCACATGTAAGCCTCTCTTCACTGCAGTCCAAACACAGCATTAACTGCAAACCCTACGGGCACTGCCATTTTCACTTGATCTTTTGCGGTTTATCACAGTGAGTTGTAACCCAGCGTTATCCTCGGCCTTGGGCTGAATTTTTCTTAAAACTAATTAAGCTTCTCCTCACAGTGTCCCTCCTCCACATTTGGATTACCTCGCTCCGGTTCAGGCTCTGCTACCCAGGACTAAACTCGCACTTCGCACTTGGACATGTCTGAGTAAAATACTTCAAATAGTTGGTTGCGCTGGTTCTATATAACATTATGGTTGGAATAGTTGAAGTGTTGTTGCATCAGCTTGCATAATGAGCAGCGATAATCTATCCTGTTGTTACGTATGGCCCGCCTTTCTATGCACATGTTTATGTTTGAAGTCACATCATAACTGCACCTATTTACAAGTACAAAGAGGAGGGAGGCTAAGCAAGGGGGGGTCCTGCTTCTGGAAGTAGGCGGACCAAACAACCTTGAGTGTTTTTACTGCACAGTATAGACACTTTCCTACAAACTTTTCACAATATAACAGTTTATTTTCACCATTAAAAAAATAAAAATAAAATTGAAAAAGAGTGTGGATACTCAGCAAAGCTAGTTCCGGTCAGGTATTGGTTCACTGAAGACGTCACTCCGGTCAGAGAGTTGATTATGAAAGATTTATTGAAGAGAACAGAAAGGTAAACAGTACAGTCCAGTTTAGATGCAAGCCGTAAGTTAGTTAGTTTGTTTTCAATTATATCGTCGAGCTATACCGTCACCTAGAGACGGTTGGTGTGGTTACACTTGTTGCTCAGTATTAGGGGGCAACTTAGATCTACTAGAAACTACTAGAACTAGATTAGGAACTCAGAACTAGGTAAATGGGGAATAGTAATGCAAGTAATGGTAACTAAGGTGGATAACTGTAAGCTAAATCATGATCATTCTGACAGACTGAATAGGCTTTCTAACATAGCCGCCCCCAAATTTAGTTATAAATTTGAAATCTAGGGAAAGCCTATCTTAATTCGTGTCCATGTCATCTTCCCAGGCAGGAAGTCTGATTAGACGAGTGACCGGTCGCAGATAAGTCTGATCTTGTATCTTCACTTCAGCTGTTCTGACCCGTCCGTCCGGGCCTGGATGAATCTTCGTCACTCTGCCGACCGGCCACTGTGCTCTGGGTAGCTGTGGGTCGACGATCATCACTACTTGCCCCGTAGTGAGATTGTCGGTGTCCTTATGCCACTTCTGGCGCCTCTGGAGATCGGGGAGGTGATATCGAACAAAGTTGGTCCAGAAGTGGTCTACCAGGATCTGGCTATGTCGCCATCTTCGTCGGCTCAGAAGGTCACTGGATGCATAGATGACCTGTGGTAGTGACGCATCGCGCCGCCCCATGAGCAGCAGGTTTGGTGTGATCGGATCTGGGTCAGCAGCATCGGATGACGTATAGCCTAGTGGTTTGGAGTTGAGGATTCCCTCCACTTCGATCAATACCGTTTGCAGTACTGGCTTGGGGACGGTGTGATCTTGCAGTATGAACGTATCTGTAAAAAGTTATCTCTTCTTGAGGTCTGAAAAACATCCCTGTTTTCTGTTTGGAGGCAGCTCATTTTGTGGCTAATCCAAGGAAGGGAGATTTAACTTTTATCACAAATATTCAGAATGAGTGTATTTGGAGATGTGAAACTGCACAGGAATGTAATCTGAAAAGTAACAATGCTGTCGGATGAAGTGAGGTATGAAGTCTAAACTTGCTTAGATTTTCCTGTTTACAATATTTGCCTGTGAGATGTGGAGTAAAAGTATAAATCTGCATCCAATGGTCACAGATCCAGGCCACTACAACTCAGAGCTTTCTTGATTCATGTCCAAACTTGTTCTTTCCTGGTTGACTGGACTGTAGTTCTTGGTCTTATATGAACAGGAAGAAATATGTGAGTGCAATGAAGAGATAACGAGGAGACGCAGAGTGATATGGATCAGTTATTCATGTGAGCCAGAAGGCTACAGGGATGTGGAGTTCATTATCGAATGCGTGCGAAGTGGAGCAACATTGTGGTTACAGAGAGTTCAGGGGAGAAGAGGCGAAAGAAGGGTGAATAATTGAATTCTTCATGCAGTTTACAGTGACGCTGTGTTTGTTGCCATGCTGCAGCGGGGGGACATACTTGCCATGCGTACAATAGAGACAATAAGGGCATTATTTGTTGTCCAAGAGTTTGCCAATGTGATGTGTGTGTGTTTAAAGTCCAGAAGGCTGTACTGTATAGTGAGTCAAGGCAGAGGATTAAAGTAATGGTTGCTGTTTGTAGGGCTAAATGTTGACGACTACCAACAAGAGCTGCTGTGCATATATTCTTATAAACTGGTTTGTGTTTACATTCGTATTTTTGAGGACATGGTCACGGGCTGACTGATGCTTTCTCAAGCTCATGTTACATTTGGTTTACTGCTATTGTGAAATGTATTTTGAGGTTTCTTCATAATGATGGTTTCTCAGTTTTATTACGTGAGTGTTCTGGATCTCTGGACCCACCTAGATAATTGCTTCAGCAAATCTGATCCCTTATATATGTGTGTATTTCACAATGGCATTATTTTCTTAATCTCAAGATTAGACATGAAGATACATGTTATTGGTAGCTGAAAGGCCAGTGGTTTAAATATCATACGTTATAATCTTCAGTGGGTTTTTTTTAAATTGGTTTTAAGTGTGTTGTTTACCTTTTTCGGGAATGATTTCAAAACTCCATTAGATTTTCCACAGGAATGACACGCTTTACTGTTTGTTCATAAATAAACTGTTCGTACAGATACCACTGCATCCGACAGGACTAATAAATGTTGTTAGACTGTTAAAGAGAGATAATGATCTCAAATGTGTTTTAAAAAGAGAAAAAATAAGTCTGTAGGAAACAGGATTTCGGGGCAGTTAACACTCACAGCATGATTACCACCATGTTATTTGATTCAGTTAAATAAGGAAACTAAACCCACAACAAAACCTAATTGTGGCACCTGTTCATTGCTCTTGACAACAGAAAGGTCAAGGGTCACCTTAGCACCTCTCCTATTTCATCTGAATGAGCGGACCTTCCTGTTTGTGAAACTTTTAAGAGATTCAAGGGGTTATTTGTAAGAATATTTTTATTCTGAACCAACACAAAAACAAGCTTTGTCAGTGTTATTCCATGAGTTCAGTCTGTATTTTCATGATCTGCATACTGTCAGCAGAGTGCTTCAGACTGCACATGTCTTTGCATGCTTACTGTGCTTCTTGCTATAGGTGAGTTGGCACTGGTTGTAAGAGGTGTTATTAAATGTTTTTGGGGATTTTTTTGTAACTTTTTTTACTTCTATTTCAGTGTGCAAGTGCTTTTGGTATAAGGAAAAAAGAAAAATCAGGGTACTCACTTGGTTGGAAAAACTAAAAAGCCTTTCTTTCAAGGGAGCTGGTGTATGTGTATCTGCACGCGCCTTCTTCAGGGTGTTACCAAGACAAGGAAGACTCTAATTTATACTAATGGACTGTAGGTGTGATAGCCACTGAGGCAACTGTGAAAAGTTTTTTTTGGAAACTAGATGGGAGTAATATTCTTCTATTTGAAAACCAGAATAACTTCAGCCCCGATAAAATTATTCACCAGCCTTCATGAAATAAAGGCTTTTTAATTTTTCCAACCAAGTGAGTGCCCTGATTTATCTCTTTCCCTTGGATTCATGCCCTCTCCAGGAGCACCTTTGCTTGGTTGAATACCAGTAGCTCCTTGTGACATTTTTAAAAAAAAATTTGGTTTCATTATGTTTCACGTCATTATATAAGTGAGTTTCATTCAGTTCAGAGCACAATTCCCCAAAGATGTTAACAAAGCAAGTCATTCACCCAGATCCTCATGCATCTTGTTTGATGATCAGTTAAAAATAAATCAATATTGTGTGACCTAAACATGGTAGTAATTAGGGGTGTGAATTGGCAAGAATCTGGCGATACGATATGTATCACGATACATGTGTCACGATACGATATATCCCGATA
>JAPTGZ010000006.1:18817600-18828690 GCA_029814645.1 Fowleria isostigma
TACAGACATTACAGTTTAAGATCCTGCTCAAATGTTCATATTCTATTAGCTGTGAAAAGAATGCATAGTGGACAATGCTATCAATTTAACAAACTACATGCATGACCTACAATCACAATACTACTTTGTGTGTACCAGTACTTAATTACTACAGTACTCATTCCCTTGATTTCTTGTGTTTCAGCAGATCTCATTTATGACTTGGGGTGTAAAAAAATATTGTGATATTTCATTTCACCATACCGATAGAGTATTGTTAAATGAAATATTGCGATATATTTAAGAACCAATATTTTCTTACACCCCCATTGTTTAGATACTCTTCAACCAAAACTACTGAATCACCGATGAATGTTTAACACTGGAGTAAGCAAAAACACACCACACCAGTCAACACTCATAAATACTGAATAACTGCAATGAAGTAATGTTTACATTTTGCGTTTAAGTGTGTGAGAAAGAGAAAAATACACACCTGGATACTGAGAAAAGTAGCAAACCACTCCCTCATTTCTGGCTGAGTGTCACAGCAGAGATACCTGCAAATAAATTGTGGGTGATAAAAATGTGGGTGATAAAAATAAAAAAGAAAAAAAACAAAACAAAAGGTTGCATGCAAAGAGATAAAAAAAATAAATAAATAAATCACAGATTTTCTCCAGAAAAAGCCAGATGCAGGAGGGAGAAGTACGAATACAATTGACATGTGCTTTATTATAACACCGGTGGTAGTGCCGTGAGCATAAACACTGAGTGCGATTCCTAATTTAAACTCCAAACAAAGAGAAAGTCTGATTAGGACCTTCAGCACTTTTGCGTATGCCTATGTCCACGGAGGCTGTGTTTGTGTCTCTGCGCTGTCTGGGTGTGTATATGCATATTTTATGCCACTCAAGTTGCCATCACAGCCCTCTGAGTCATCAGCAATGCTGTGGTGCTGAATAAATATGCTATATTTATACAATTATTATTGTTGTGAACACAGATTTAGACTAAACAATTACTCAAGTACTCTCCTTAGACACAACACACCGATACATACAGACAACAAATCAACAGAGCTAAACTGTATACAATACAGCACATACACACAAATATAATGTGGGCCAATTCTCTTGACTGTAGCTAGTTTTATAACACACAGACACACACACCACCTCTCTCACAGGTTTTCATCATTAAGGCCAACAGAGCTCATTAGAGTGAATTCCAAAGAGGGTTGTCAATCATTTTTAGCATACATACCTATATTATACACTATTCTGCAATACAATACAATTGACTTTTAATTACCTTGGTTGCGAATCTACAACATTATCAACAGCAGAAGATTAAACGCTGCTCATTTATCATTAATAGTTTCCACAGAGTAAAATTTCCATAACATTCAGAATTCATTGGTGCCTCTGCGAGTTAAAACACTGGACGTGCAAGAATATGTAGATAAGAAAGAAAAAGTTATTAGGTGTTAAAGAGAGTTTTGAGGTGATAGAAGCAATAATTGGATAAAGTGTAGCGCCATTAAGTGCATGTGGGTAATGTGGGTAATTATAGGAACATCAGCCACATCGGGATTTTCTGGTCCTTTCATTTTCTCATCTTTTCACAGTCCGTCTTATCTCTAACCACTCTACTCCTCCATCACTTTTTTTCACCTGTAATAAATGCAAAACTTCATCCTTAGTTCATAGTACTTTCCTTTAAGCATGACACTCAAGTCTCTCTTCTTTCCACTTTGTCCCTCTTCTTTCTATATCCTTCTTACACACTATCTCGGTCCGTCACTGTGTTTCTTGCTGTCAGATGTGTTTTTGGCTGTGAGGGACATTGTGATGGAGCGTAACCAACAGATGATACTGCCTGCAGCGTGACGAGAACAGCGCTCTCGTTACAACAGTGCTGATGTGCTGTGCTGTTGACAGTGTAACCGGTGGGCTCATGCACTGTAACATGAACACATAGACATGTATGCATACACACACACACACACACACACACACACACACACACACGAAGCATGAACAGCGACTGGGATGTATATGTGAACTGGATCTGAATTGAGATGTCGTTACAGGTGTACTCATGTGTGCTTCCCTCCTGGGTGGAGCCGACCTTTCATATGCTTCTTTTTCGAAACTCTCACGCAGGGATCTGACCCGTTTTCACTGCCTACAGAGAAATCAGTAGCTTTCTCCAACATTCATCATGTTTACATGCACATCAAAAATGTGACCAAACTGCCACTAAAGGGAAATGGGAGTAGTTGCACAACATAAGGACAGCGGCTCGCTTTGAAAAATTGAATGACTCTACGCTGAAGACTGCATACATAAAAAAAAAAAAGCTGCAGTAGTGTAGCATTATGCTTTGACTGTGTTAAAATTTCAGAAATTATTTATTTTGAGGAAAACACAATTTATCTGGGGAAAAAACAAGATTTATTTGAAATCATCATTTTCTATTATCTTGTCAGTTCAGTCTAAATCAACTTCTTCAATTTGATGACATGACATTTCTGAATGCTATTAGACAGAATGCTTTTGTTCGTTTTCTGACTCAGAGGGTCTAAAGTATATATATAGGCTGTGTTAAACTCTTTTCTCCACAAAGCCGACATTTGAAAACCCCCTCATACACCTCTGTTATGAAGTGATTTGATGACCAATAGAACAGGTTGTGTTTTTCAAATGTAACAGATGCTATGATAGGTGGAGGTGACCACAGGCCAATCAATAGGATTAAATGATACATTTTCACTGGTTTTTCCTGAAGTTTACCAAAGTAGTGACAATTGTAGCCACTGGAAAACAAAACATACTGGAAAAACTATATGTTCTATGGGTCGCCCTAGTAACATGTATATGTGTTGTTCCTAGTAGGCGTCCAAGGGGAACGAGTTCAAATTTAGTACCACTGAAACTTCTGAGAAGGTCTTGGCTGAATATATTACATTTTTCCATGAGGAAAAGCAAAAAGACAGTGGGTCTGAAGGGAAACCCAATAATGACTGCGACTCCTGACAGTGATAATTAATCAGTCTTGATTTTCTAAAGTAATGACATTAATTTCTAGAGCTTCCAGGCTGTTTAAAGACACATTGAACTTCATGTCTGTAAACTTTTCACCCTTTAATAGCTGAAATAATAAACCCTTTCTTACATTATAATAGAACAGATGTATTAAATTACTTAATTCTGCAGTAGCTCCAACACTAGACGCATAATTGTAGCCAGTGTATAAGCAGACTAACAAAAAACTACTTTTTGAAAAAGAAGATTTGGGAATGGAAAACAAAACCTTTACATTGTGGATTTGCCTAGTACCGGCATTGATGGGCCCCATGAACGGCCACGAGAGACGAGGCACAAACAGCTTGAGCAATCCCACGAGGAACAATTTGTTTGGAGCAGCTTTATGTGTAAACTCCTTCCCCTTCGCTCTCTCCCGATGAAAAACAGTTTACATGCTGTACGAAATCATTGGACTGTTACTCACCATTGTTGCTTCTCTGGCTTCTCTTGTTTCTTACTCTCATACACCACTGTGAGTCCCCAACTAAAAAGAGACAGAGAAGAAACACTGAGTTAAACAGCAGCACCATTCCACATATGACAGTGTTGACTTTTGGTTGCAGCCTGCCCCCTTGTGGCCCCTACGTGCATCCCTCTGAACTATTAGAAGTTGACAAACAGAAGATTTGAGCAGAGGTGGCAAACGTACTCACATTCGGTACTTAGGTAGAAGTATAGCTACTTGTCTGAAAAACTAGAATAAATGATTCAAATCCTTTACTGAAGTAAAAGTCAAAAAGTACAACTTCTCAATTGTAATAAAGTACAAAAGTAAAAAAGTGCATTTTTTTGCTATGAATGAAACAATATTTATTTAACCGTGCAAATTCATAAAAGTTTCTGTTTTCTAATTCCACAGTAAATGGCACCGACCAGAGACCTACACCAGGTTGGAGGACCCGGCGGGTGACCCAAACATGCGGGGACAGGTTAAAAAAATTATCAGAATTTTTATGGGTAGAGGTAAAATTGATTTTCACACTGATGTTCACTCTCTGAAGAAACATATTTTACATACCGTCACATCTGTTTAGTTTTAAAAAGTAACCAGCCTATTCCGAGAATATAAGAAGTATAAAGTACAGATATTTATGCACAAATGTAAGGAGTAAAAGTAAAAAGTTGCCTGAAAAATAAATACTCGAGTAAAGTAGATACCTAAAAATCTACTTAAGTACAGTAACAAAGTATACTTCATTACTTCCCACCTCTGGATTTGCTTGTGGCATATATATACATGCACAACAGTACAGCATAGTCCCCATCATTTTCAGTGAGAGTGATAAACTTTCAGATGTTATGATAACCTCTGTGTCTAAACTGCATGTGCTCACCAGGTCGGAGGGCGGAGTCTCTTCTTGATTCCCAAATAGATCTTTAGGGTTTTCACTGGCCACTCACGTTCTGGACGGTTACTCTGAAACACAAACACAGACCAAATTTACATTTAAGAAACTGTTAAAAAGTTAACTAAGGAAAATGTGAATATATGCACATGTTCATCCACTAGTATTTTGCAGATATTAAGAATTGGTGCTTCGATATCATTATTATCCACATGGATTAGATGCCTTAGCTGCTAATTGAAAAGAAGACTTTATTTGTTAAGAAATGTGTGAGTGCAGCGGGCTAACTCACTAGCCCTGTTGCTATCATTAAATATACATATAATTAAATAAAGGGTCTGGAATCCAAAGCTTTTCATTTTCTTGTTTTTACTAAAACTCAGATTGATACAAACAAAAGATGAATTCCTAAACTAAATTACATGACGATCAAAAGACTGTGATACTCCCAGCTCCAGGCTTCAGTTTCCTTATGTTTTTAGAATCTTATCAACCAATAGGATTGCATCACATAATAACATTAAGACTGATACAAATGTTACTCATGTATTCCTATGACATACATAAAATATTAATAAGATATAGAATCCAAGAATAAATGTGAATTTTTAACTGAAACACAAAAAATGGCACTAACAAAATGTGAAGCTGGCTTTTAGTTTTGTCTGAATCATACAATCATACAAACATAACATGCTGCACACTGGATATCTGTCAGATGAAGAGACGGACCACAAAATGATTACAATACCCCTTTAATCAGGCAGCCAAGGGGTAAAAACTCTTAAAAAAAAAAAAAAAAAAAAGTCATGTAAAATTTGTTTTTGTAGATTTTACTCAATGTTTTTTGCTGCCATTTCCCATATTATATGGAATTTATCTACGTGTCATACATTAAGGGTCAGTGCTACAATCTCCTTAATAGTTCAAACACATCAGTAAATCTGTTTTTATTGCACTGATTCATATTTACTTGATACTGATTTTTGACATTTTGAGGATTCGAAATGCTGTGAAACAGTTTGGAGGTACAATTACAGCAACACTCCAACAGAACACAGCAGTTTAAATTAGGCTACAAAGAAAACAATATGGAGAAGAAGGGCCTTGAAGGTCATGTGTTTTTTTTTTTTCCTTAGTTTTCCATCTTATCTTTCTTATTTTTTTTATTTTTTTCTTCTTAAGTGTGTGTTTTGTTCTTTGATTTTCATTTATTTCTTAATTTATTTATTGACACTATTATTAGATAAATATAATTTTTTTTTAATTACTCATTTCGGTGCCTATAAACTGTTGTTGAATTAGTATTCATTTCTCTTGATTGGGTACATTTGTGTTCTGTAGCTTTGGCTTGAGTTCCTATTAAAAATAAATAAATCGTACCACAGAGTTCTAATTGCAAGCACTTTCAAGCACTTAAAATTAAAATTCAAGCACTTTTCAGACATGAAAACACAACAATAAAATTCAAGCATTTTCAAGGATTTCAAGTACCCGTACGAACCCTGTTCAGAACAAACTGATGCAACAACGCAATTAATGGTTAACCTTTTGGACATAAAATGCATCATATCATTTTATACTTTTACAGGTTTTTGTGAATTTTTTTTTTTTTTTTTTTTTGATGATTAGCAAAAGAATTACTGAGTTTTGGACAAAAATGTGTTGTGGTCACAAAACGAGTTCATAATAGATTCCAAGTAAATGTTTGTGCTATATTTGAAGAAATTTTGAGAAGACCGGTTCATGAGAATGGGACGAACGGAGGGACAAACCATGATGTCTCTGGGTTTGACTATCCTCATCATCATCATAGAGGATCAAACAGCCAAATAAAGTCAGAACAGGGACAAATCAAAGAGATTAATTGGTAGAAACCACCCATAACATCCTAAAATGATACTTTTTCTTTACTTTTTATTTTATTTATTGACATTATGTATTAGATATATTTAAATTTCTTTTCTTAAAATTACTCATTTCGGTCCTTATAATCTGTTGTGCTGAATTATTATTAATGTCTCTTGATTGGGTACATTTGTGTCCTGTACCTTGTGTTAAAGTTAGTTTTGGTGTACTAATGCATGTTTACAGCTAATTTCTTTGACATAACTGCAACCATACATGTTTAAGTAGTGGAACTGGGGGTGGGAGTAAATAAGTTCTACTTCTCCCTCTCTTTCGGGCTACTAGGGTTGTATTTTAACAGTGAATTGCTGCATATATTCATGTATTATGTATATTGTGTACACGTAATGTTTACAACCAATGTCTCTATGTATATTTCTCTATGCATATCATTTATGCAAATTTTCTAAGTATATCTGTGTACATACAATGAAATGTTTATACGAAATACTGTACATGGAGTGCACAAGCTCAAAATAAACAATAAAAAATGAGGTTTTACATATCCAAACTGAAAATGCAAATTAAAAAAACAGCTCGATGGAAATTCGGCTATTAAGTCTGTGACAGACAGTAGTAAGTGACAGAGGAAGAGGAGGATTTTGTGTGCATGCTTCACTTCAGTAAGTCTTACTCTGACTTCTTTGTACATTCTGAGAGAGTTGGAGGTGAGGATGAAGTATTTGTCATTAAAGCTTCCAGTGGCCCGTCCCAGGATGCTTCTCTCCTCTCTGAATTTCATCAACCCATGTTTGGACACATCCACTTTACTGCCTGGAGAGCAGAAAGGGGAGATTGACAGAGGGATATAATGAGGCATAGTAATTCTTATAGGTAGAAAATAAAATGTGTGAAATTGTTTCATTGCGTTTACCGAGGTAGCCCATCATTGCTTCCATGGCAAGGTATTTCTTGATGAGCAGATGGGACTCGGTGCCGAAGGAGTGAAGGATGGGTAAGACGCGGTCCTGATAGTGCAGAGGACGTTCTGACAAAAGAAAACATGGGCATTACTGAAGACGAGTTAAAACAATAACAATAGCCCTTCTCATACAACGATTCTGAGAACTTGACTCTGTGACTGTGCGACATATTTTTAGGATGTATAAAACGCCCTGTTTGTCTATTTTGGCTAAGTGTGGAATGCAGACTTGGTTAACGATAATACTTTCTCCCCCTCAGATACTTGATGCTTGTGTGCCTACGTACAAACCCCAAAATAACTCTTATTATTGTTTGAATGCCTGTGGTAAAAATACAACAAAACAGAGTGACAGCTTTTTCCTGACATGCTACACCTTCTCTCTGATTGACTGACTACTTTTGGAAATCAGCCAAATCTGTTAAATACTGGAAACTGATAATCTACCTACAGGCTTCCTGATGGGAAACCAGATCACTCACATACCGGGCCCAGAACAAAATATGACACATGGTACCAGGGCTGATCGTGATCGTTTCACCTCTGGATTGGTTCACTTCATGTAGATCAGAATGCAAGTTTAGTGGCGAGAACTTAACCAGCTTCTGATGTTTATTTCACTGGGAGTGTTTCTTTTAAGATACTGGGTAATTTTATTAGTTGATTTTAAACAGTTTGTAAAAATTGTTTGATGCCATATTCCTTCTTGATTGAAATACTATAGGGCAGGGGTTCACAAACTTTTGAAATTGTGACCCCAAAATAATGTTGCCAGAGACCAGGGACCTATCCCCAAAATGACTGAAACATAAAAAAAATAAATTAAAAAAAATGTGCACACAAAACTCACGCACTAAAAGGCTTATCCAAACATGGGCATGGCATAGCAACACAAAAGAACAGAAAAAGCCTGACAACCTGATACAATTATAATGATACTGTGGCATATATCTATTACTGTTGCACTTGTTGACTCCTTTTCTGCTCTCTTCCCACATACTTCAGTAGTTATTTAGCTTGTTTTTAACTTCACAGTCTCCTCACCGTTGGTTGTGAGTCTTGGATTCTTCTGTACTGTTTCATTTGTTCTTGTTTTGCTTAGTTTTGTCTTGTTTTCTTTTGTTTTTGTCTGCTGAGGACTCTTGCCAGGTCATCATTACCTCCAACAAGAAGGTTATGTTTTTGCTGGCGTTTGTCTGTCTGTCTGTTAGCAACTTTATGCAAAAAATACTGGATGGATTTGGATGAAATTTTCAGGACATAATGAAAATGACACAAAGAACAATCGATTAGATTTTGGGAGTGATCCGGATCACCGCCTGGATCCAGGATTATTTTAAAGGATTCTTTAACATTGGGAGATAGGATCATTTTTGGCATTTCATATAACCACAAAAAAAAAAAAAAATAGTCATGGCACTAATACAAATAAACATAGGATTATTACTCTGGTGTGAGTCACAATATGGGAGGAACTATGGGAGTGCTTTCTAGTTGTAAATGAGAAGCTGTTCTCAATTGATTTTATCTGGTAAAATAAAGGTTAAATAAAAATATCCACCACATTGCATTGTGGGTACTGGACATTTTAGTCATTTTGTTCTGTTTTATGTGCAGGGGTTCAAGGTTGTTTTTTTTTTTTTTTTGATAATGTTTATTGAGGTTAATGAAGTGTTTTTCAACCTTGGCGTCAGGACCTCACATGGGGTCACCTGAAACTCAAATGGGGTCACCTAAAATTTCTAGTAAATGATTAAAAAATGAGATTACTAAAAAATAAATATTTTTACTGATTCAATATATATTTCATTATAATTAAAACACCACACATGTTTCCTAATAAAAATTAAGTTCAAATAAAATGCAGGATGGAATATCTGAGAGGGGATATCTTGAATATCTTCCAAATGTTCATTATGGTTCGTATAAGACAATGCAGCTCTTTCATATATTCATAGCTTGACTTATTGTTTGTTCGGTATTAATGTTCATCCTTGTAAATACAAGCTCCACTGACTGTACATATCCTGACCAAGGACAATAGAATTCTTACTTTGTGTAGTAATCTACACCTGGCTCTTCTGGCTCCATAATAATATACATCATATTGACTAAATGCCATCTAAAATTAATATTTATTTGCAACATAGTATCAAAAATTATTACATGAATTATTTTAGCAAAAAAAAAAAAAAGTCTCTGCTTTAAATGTCTGGGGTTGCCAGATATTTGTGATGTTAAAATGGGGTCACAAGCCAAAAATGGTTGGAAACCAGTGGTTAATGTGTCTGTTTTACAACATTTATTGGCCTTGAGGTGTTCAAGTAGAGCATCTTCAGCCACAGCTAAATCATTTCACGACCCCCTGGGGGATCCCGACCCCCAGATTGGGAATCCCTGCTATGGAGGATATATTTTATAAAGACATCTTTGTAAAAATCCTTATATACAAAAAGAAAATAAATGAGATCTGTGTAGGCCTTTTAAAATAAAATGTATGTCAGTGTTTGTCAGATACGGCACGTCTTTCTCACCCATTTCCTCCTTATCGCAGACTTCCCAGCAGCTCCAGTACTCTTTGTCTTTAACAGGAATGTTGCGTCGGTGGAGAACATCACACGTCAGTTCTACTGCCGTCATAGAACCAGGGATCTGATCATTCAGTAAACAAGTAATAATTATTGCATAGTTTAGCTCCTGTAAGTACAAAACATAACTAGTTTGACCTTATCCCCTTTATTCCTGCAAAAGTTAAACAGTAATACATACAGAAACTGAAATGCTCACTATATAAAAGTAACAATTCTATACATTTGTACAAGCATGAACTTACATTATCTTAACATAAAGTGAAGACTGTTAAACCATTCACAACCATATACAATTATTAGACCACCCTATGTTTTCTTCAATTTCTTGTTCATTTTAATGCCTGGTACAAGTAAAGGTACATTTGTTTGGACAAATATAAAGATAACAACAAAAATAGCTCATAAGTGTTTAATTTTAGAGCTGATATCTATCCATTTTTCATGGTTTTCTTGATAATAACCAAAGTCACACAACTTCTTACATCAATGTCTATGACACTGTACTGACAAAAACAGTGCTTTTAGATATTCCATGTTTTCTTTTCTGTTTCAGTCACATGATACACACACGAGTTAGTACTTGTCTGCATCACCATTGTTTTTGATGACTGTTGATGGTCTAATATTTTTTTCTGCCCCTGTATACTAGACATTAATTTAGTTTGCCTCAATGTGCAAATCCGGTTTCAGTGTTGGCAAAAAGCTCAAAATATTATGTTACTTTATCTATTCATCTGCATCACTCTGTACTGCCTGTTTTTCTTGTTAGAATATTTAGTTTCAGTCTTTGACATTTGCCATGTGTGATATGCACTGTCGCATATACCACGAAAAATTTTTATACTGTTTGCACTCCTTTGACCATCTTTAATTAATAAGGTGACTATTTTCTTAATTAATTATTTTATTAAATGGCAGAAAACACTACAAATGCCTTCTTACCACAACCTATACCAACACTGACTTTGGCAGTTGAAAATAAATACTTATGCTTCAGATGCATCCACTGCTATTACCATATTTTTCGGACTATAAATTGCACCAGAGTATAAGTTGCACCTGTCAAAAAAATTTATAATGAAGAAAAAACATATATAAGTCGCATCGGAGTATAAGTCGCACCCATAGGTGTATGTGTGTTCAGTTTATTAGATAGTTTGTCTCCCTCAGGACTGTGTTTTTATTATAGACACAGAATTTAGTCAGTTGAATCTAGCTGTATCTGGTGTTGATGAGACGTGTGATTCTTGTA
>JAPTGZ010000006.1:18836966-18850996 GCA_029814645.1 Fowleria isostigma
ATAAAAAGACTATGAGCAAAAAAAAAAAAAAGTTGACAAACACTAGCTGCATTCATTCCAAGCGTCTCTGTCCTTGTTTGCCGTCTTTGCTCTTCTATCAAAACAAAATTTAAAATGACCCAAAACTAATATAATATAATATTTGCTCTGATAAAAACTAGGAGAGCAAGGTTTCCAATAAAGACCAAAGGAACAGTCAACACAAACAAACCAAGGCCAGTCTCCAATGACAGGCCGGGGGAAAAATGTGGCTACATAAATGAAATTAAATGTAATGTACATTTCTACCACTTTTATTAAATAAATTAAACAATATAAATATGCTATTTTCAACACATGGTGATCTGGATTACACATCTTAAGTGCTGAGCTATACTCACTATGGGTGTATGTGTTTTTATGTTTCAGCAAATTACCAGCAGAACAAGATTCACAATTTCAGGAGCTTCATGGGAACCTTGCAAGTCACTGCAAATGTTTGATAATAGTAGCTCTGTGATTAATTGAAGGGTTTCTTCCCACTGAAATGCTAGAGGGGTTTTCAGTTGAAACTGTTGGTATTAAGAGCTAAACAGAAGCAGATAAAAGCAAGAATTCGCCCTAAAATATGACCAAATGTATCTGTAATGTATAAAACAAAGGGAATTAGAAATAGTGTCCTGCCTGTAACACGTTTTTTTTCTGCAGCAAAGGTAAAATATGGCCCTGGTTATTACATGAGGAAATACAAAACGAGAGAATTCAACAAGTAAAAAATATGGAGGGGATAATAAGCAGGGCAGTATGTGAGTGAAGTGACTTTGCAGGACAGTTTTGTTGGGTCATGCATACAAGAAAATATTATAAGAAATCTAACATTATCTCTCATCCTCTTACCTGCCTCTCTCCACCAGGACCAGAACCTCATTGTCTTGCTGGATTGCTGTGGAACACAAAAACATAATATTGTTCCAGATATCCATGGTTTCAAACTGACTGAAGTCCATATATCTCCACTTTATTCTCACATAACTATTCTGTCAATCATTGAAACCTGTAACTACATGTAAAGCATTCTGTATATATATATATATATATACATAGTACAGGCATTTGAAAAAAATATTAAACCACTCTATCTTGTCTTCAATTTCTTGTACATTTTAATGCCTGGCACAACTAAAGGTACATTTGTTTAGACAAATATAATGACAACAACAAAAATAGCTCCTAAGAGTTTAATTTTAAGACCTGATACATAACCATTTTCCATGGTTTTCTTGATAATAACCAAAATCACATAAGTTCTTATATCAACAGCTATGGCATTGTACTGACAAAAACAGTGCTTTTAGGCATTCCATGTTTTCTTTTCTGTCTGTTTTAGTCACATGATATACATAGAAGTAAGCACTTTATTGCATAATCATTTTTTTTTATGACTTTTGATTGTCTAATAATCTTTTCCTCAACTGTATATACATAGTATACATGTGTGTCCAGGTATTTGTGTGTCTCACTCACAGAGTTCCCTCAGGTTTCGGAGATGAATTTCCTCGCCCCGGCTGTCCTCTAGGTAGACATGAAGCGTGGAACCCACCAAAGCAAACCAACCAACCTTGGAAGTTTGTAGATTCAAGCCATCTTTATATTTTAGCCGCCCGATACGCTCAAAACCCAACCGCAGTAAAGGCTCCGCACTGGCTGGAATAAAGCTCTATAAATAAAACACAGACACGGTGGCTTTGTAACATATTGAACATTACTCATGGTCTCCCTTGTATCTGGATGATGTTACTACAATAAAACCACTAACAGTCTGCTCAAGAAACTCCGACCTTTGGCTGTATGGCTTTGGTGGCCTCGTTTCTGCTATGTCTAATTGTTCTGACAGAAATGACTTTCAGTTTGTTTTGTCTGGTCTGACATGTGGCATTCAGCAGCTGAGAGGGGGGCAAAGACGCTGTTCCTAAATTCTATATAGTTGCCAATTGTCTCAGCCAAAAAGAGCACTGCTCTGAAGGAAGATGGTGTCAGGAAAGATGTCAACACCATCAAAAAACTAACTCCACCACCAGCAAATCTATGACCAGGCAGCTCTGTCCTGCATAGTGACAGAAGGACATGCTGCCTCCTTCATATTCAACAGTGTTACCATTTACACCACAAAAAACAACATTTCTTACTTGCTTCTAAACACCTATTTTGCTGCATTTACTGTGCACTTTGAGATTTGATTTCAAATGTAAAGTGCGTTACAAATAAAATGTATTATTATTATTATTATTACCTCTAATCTTCTCAATATAGAAAATTATACTTCTCTATGCAGACTTGCTCATGCTCATGTTTTATTTTAACAATCTTTCCATGTATATCTGTGTACACATAATGAGATGTATATGAACAGTATTGAATCTTGTACATGTATATGTAATTAGCACTGTACATGGAGTGCATAAGCTTAAAACAAACTAATTAACTAAAATAAACTAAATTACCTTTGCAATGGACTTGACCCATTCCTTGTGGCTGTCAGCATCATCAGTGCCAAACAGATACAGGCGTTCAGACTCAGAGTAGAGCTCAAAGGTGTGTTCATACCTGAGAGTTGGAGAGATATGATCAGAATAACTGAGGCAGAGGAAGACAAAACAGGTGGCAAAAGAACAGAAAGAAGCCAAGGTTTCTGTACATCTTTATGAAACTATGACGTTTAGGAATTTTTTCATATCGCTAAAAGGAAAACATTAAACCATTATTAACCTGTCCACAAAACCACAGACTCAGAAAAAATGCTTGAATGCTGTTTGATGATTGACAGCAGATCCTAAAGGCTCGACCAGATCACAAATACATCATTTTCAGTAGAGTAATCATCTCTAGTATGTAAACAGAATTGCTAATTATAGTGTTACATAAAATATTATTGAAATATAACAAAAAAAAGCATAGATATGTTCTTTCAGTCTACCTCAGAGCAAATTAATGTACCATATCCTGCAGTTGAAGATCAAAAACTACATTTAATTTGTTTTAATGTTCCACAGGGACCCTTTATAAGTCTTTATAAGTCTAGACATGTATTACAGAAAGACAGCCTTCTCTGAATAGTAGAAACGCCTCAAAAGGTTGTGAGCTTCAATATTTCTGCTATTCATATATCACATCTATCTGTTGATCTCTCATGTTTGCAACGTCACAGCACCCTTGAGATTTAGCCACAAAAGTCTAGATACAGCAGCCAAGCATTGCCAAGCATGGCATACTAAAAGAAAGGTGTGGAGCATCTGAAAGCATAGGAATTAGGGTGTAACTATGCACTGAAACAAGGCTTAAAGAGATACTATTGGTGCATGTGTGTGTGTGTGTGTGTGTGTGTGTGTGTGTATATACCCATGTCTCTCAGGCGCATCCACAGCCAAACAGACTATTTCTGAGGCCTTTAGAGCTCCATTTGGGTTTGAGTTCTTGTCGCTTTCAAAGTAGCTGAAGGTGCCATCATTCAGTGTGCACCAGCGACGACTAAACTCTGCATGGAAAAACAAATAGATACACATCATATTATGTATGAAACATTAGTAATCATAATGTGAATTGGCTCTGCTGTCCTGATTTTATGCACAAATAAACAGTAAACATAATGCCCATCATTACTGCTTTTCGTGTGTGTGTGTGTGTGTGTGTGTGTGTGTGTGTGTGTGTGTGTAAGTGCTACATGGTGTCCCTCATTACCCTCTCGGGCCTTCCGCTCAGTGATAGCTCGAGCCATTGATGCCGTCTTAAACAGGAAGCCGTTGTGAGACACACAAACTGGTGGTGAATATGGGTTCACATCCATGGCTAAGCCGACTTCCGACCGTGGCAGTTCTGCAGAATTAAAAGTAGTATCATTGCTTCAAACTCATCATACTGGTTATCATCCAATGCAAAACACTCCTCTCTGTGATGGTAATGTCTATTCAGGTTTTCTAACATCACTAAACTAGAAAGAAAGTTGTCAAGTGTAACAGAAGGGAACTTTAAAAAAATACTGGCTTCAGAGCTTTTATACTGAATACATAAAATCAAAATGCATTAATTCCGATTATTATTATTAATAAGAAGAAGAGAAAGAAGAAGAAGAAAGAGGAGAGCTTATTCAATGTTGTGCAGTTACAGTACCTGTGTTGAGATTATTTTTGATTAATTCGGCCTGTAGAGGTTGTGAGTGTGCTTTGGCCAGGGAAAGTGGGGATGGGCAACTGGGCATACCAGTTGAACAATTGACATCTGCACCGCAGAAAATCAGGCTTAACGTCTCCAGCACATCGCTGCACTGCACATTTATGCACAACGCCTAGAAAAATGGAGAGAGCAACAGGAGAAGATTTGAATTGTGCATAATTTTAATCTGGTTCACTTTAACTGTACATGATTTGACAGGAAAAATATTAAGGAAAATATCCTTGTGACTTAGATCAGCATACACATAAACAATAACTGACACATTAAGAGATCAAAACATAAACTAACCTAACAGAACAAAATGGAGTGAAGGGGGAGGGAGATGAGGCAGTGGAAATGAAAGTCAGATACTGGAAAGACACACAAGAGCAAAAACAAAACTGAATCAAAGGAAAACGGAAAGAGTAAGAGAGTAACCTCTGGAGGAAGGCGCTGACTGTGAGACAGAGCGAGATAAAGAAAAAAACATAATGCTACTGAATTACAATCTGGTGACTTTTGTTCTACGTCCCTGCAGCTGCTGACCGGACCTTAATCATGTCATGTGATGCTCTGTCAGCTTTTTGTATCTGAGGAAAAATTCATATGAAACAACCCAGGCAGGAAGGGTTCTTTCTGTTTTTCTTCAGTCCTCACTGCCTGCAAACTTCAGAGAAAAAATAAGCCTTAGATTTACTTGGGCCAGAACTTGTCAGCACCTCTGTACTTATAATGGAGACTAAAGCAACGTTCTAATTGCATTATGTACTTTGAACATTGAGCACCTTCTAAATCCACTGCTTGCACATTTGTAAATATAATGTGCCTGCACTTGAAAACCCTCGGCCTTCAGTCCTCACCAAAGTTTTTGCACATAAGGACGGACAGATGGACGGACGGACAAATGACAAACTGATGGCGAGGGCCGAGGGTGAAAATCAAACATGGGTACATTTATGATGGTTTGCTACTTCCTCACATCTAATCATTTGGTGATTACTGTTGTATTAGTGTCCCTGTTGTAACTCATCTAGTGTTTGTTTGAAAGCAGAGCGACAGTTTAAAGCCAAGTTACCAAAAACACAGTCATAATGGAGATACACGTCATTTTACATGGGGAACAAAAAAAAAAAAAACACATCATGTTTATGTAGACCATTGTTGACAAAACAGATGCATAATAATTTACATGTGGCTGAAAACAGATGGATACAAACATCCAAACATTAAAACAGAAAATATTCCCAGATTCTCAGCATAAAACCACTATTTAAACTCTCAGAAATGGATTAGTACCCATTTGGGAAATCATTTAGACGTAAGCCAGATGTTGACACACAAATATAGATTTGTGTACCTGTCAACAACGTCAAGGATAGAATTCATGTGTTTTCTATTTTCTGAGAATTTTAAAGCAGTAAACAAGTGGGAACATAAACACATAACTATAATAATAACAGTAAAAAGCCTTTATATGGTGGAGTTTACAGTGATCTAGACAGAGATAGGAAATAATAAAGTACAAGTACTTTGTTACTGCACTTAAGTAGATTTTTTTAGGTATCTGTACTTTACTTAAGTATTTTTTTTGGTAACTTTTTATTTTTAGTTCCTACATTTTTTGCATAGATTCCTTACAGTCTCAGAATAGGCTCGGTACTTTTTCAAACTAAACAGACATGACAGTACATAAAATACGTCGCGTCATCTATCAATCATCAATCTTTTATTTTTTTCACTTCCTTGCCCGATACCAGCCATTTCATTTAACTTTACCTTTGCCCGTAACCATAAAAATTTTAGTAATTTTTTTTTTTTACTCGTCCCTGCATGTTTTTGCGAGTTACTCATCGGGTAATAGACCCAATGCAGGACTCCGGTCAGTACCATTCACTGCGGAACTAGAAATAGAAACTTTTTTAATTTTACCTGGTAAAATAAGTATTGTTTCATTCATGCAAAAAAGAATGCACTTTTACTTTTTACTTGTGTTCTTTATTACAATTGAGAAGTTGTACTTTTTAACTTTTACTTGTGTAAAGGAGTTGAATCAGTACCATGATTTTTATAAGAACATTTTTCCACACAAGTATCTGTACTTCTACTTAAGTACAGAATGTGAGTACTTTTGCCACCTCTGGTTCTACGTCAGAAAAAATAAATTATCATTTTATGTTTTTTTTTCAGCAGGAAATAATATAAATTCTTCATTACTTGGCATGCAGTGGACTGCAACACAGAAGGCAGAACCTGAGCTTGTATCATATATTCTGTTTCATGTTCACAAATGCTGTTTCCATTAAACAATAAATGAAGTAGCAGATAATTGATGTGAGGAGCTGGATGAGCAGTTTTTCGAAAAAGAGGAAGAGAGGAGTAGGCGGAACAGGAAATATGGAAGGAGGATGCAGTGTTTTTACAGCTGAGGAACTCCACTCAGACTCATACAAACATACACACACAGCAGTCTGTCTTTGATTAAAACCAATAAGCTCTTTTGAATCTGATTGAGAAATTCCACAGCACTCTGTCACACATACAGACAGAACCCCTCCTCTACTTAATCACTACTGAGCCTCTACACACACATACTGACAAACAGGCTAATTTAGAAAGATTAAAATTGCACAAGACACCCCAACACACACACCCAAGGCACATGGAAAAACTGCATCTCTTTCATATAGACACCACCAAATAAAACAAAACAAAAAAAAAGTCAAAAGCAGTGCTCAGCATAAATGAGTACACACCCTTTGAAAAGTAAAATTTTAATCTATATCTCAATGAACATAAGCACAGTTAAAAAAAAAAAAAAATGGACATAACTGAGTTTTTTGAACATTTCCTTAACTGAGAACATGATATGTTGTGTAGTGTCCCATAGAAAATGTTGATTCATAAAGAAAACTAAAGGTTTTATGACAAATCTGTTGAGGTGCACTCATTTATGCTGTACACATGAACATCAGTCTGATCATATGGATCACACTTAAGTATAGAGGCAATACATGACACTTTGGAACAAGAATAGAACTGCTAGTAGAAGTAATAAAGGGGGAAAACAATGTCATTAAGGTAGAAATAAATATATATTAAAAAAACAGAAGTAAGAAGGCTTAAAAGATTTGTTTCAAAGGATTAATACATACAACTTTGAAGAAAAGTAGAAAAAGTACTTGAATCAATGTGTGTGCAGTATTGTCTTAAAAAATGGATCCTTAAAAGGCCATGAGTTCGACAGACTACTGAATCCTAATGTGAATTTGATTAAGGCTTTTTTATTCTTTTATCTTTATTTCTGAGAGAGTTCTCTGACTTTTTCCTCTTTACTTATGGAACATCTCTTGCATAATTCTGCCTGGGCTGTCATTTAATTCCACTAGTCAAATCTGAAAAACCACTAAAATACCACAAGTCTAATGTCAGACAGCTAATATTTTCTCAGCTAATACAAGCCTACATTTGTGCGTTCTGTACTGATATTTGAGGTGAATTAATGTGGTGTGGTAGATACTGAAAGAAACCAGAAATCTGCTTCATGACACTAAATGTGAAAGATACATGCAGAAAAAAAGATGATGGAGTTTGGCATATCAACGTTCAAGTATGTGTCCTTTTTAATCGAGAGAACTGGACCAATCAGAACAAACAAGGAATAAGGAAATGGGTTGTTTGAGAGTTCGGAGACCTCACGCCCTCCAACATCTGCTGCCTGTGAAATGGGGAGTAATGTAATAACACAGACACACACAGAGAGGCAGAAGAGAAGGGAATTCAAGAATCTTACCCAATTTCCCCTGAGAGAGTGAGAGAGAAAGATTTTATCTGGGTGTGGCCAAAATCAGAGGCCTCCATCTGGCCTCTGCAGTTATATGGGACAGAATGACAGGAAAAGAAGGAGTAAAGACAAACAGAAGAAAGAAAATACTTGGAGAAGAGGATGAAAGCATTTGAGAAAGACATTAAGCAGAGATTTACTGCAATGGGCTGAACATTCAGACTTCCTACTGTATGTGAGGCAACAGCACAAATAGACTGTTCTGTTTTGGTCCATTTTACCATATATTGGACGTCCAAGCCAAATCCCCACCCACATTTATGTGAACCAACTTCCATATATTAAATCCAGATGAGGAAAAAAAAAAAACCCAGTTATCCACATATGTTCCGTCATTACCTCACCATTTATGCTGAGAAAGAGGTGGAGGTGAAACTCCAGACAGAATGGAAGGATAAAGGAAAGAAGAATGAATATGATATGAAGGAAAAACTGAAAAACAAAAAGCGAGAGGATTTCATCTCCATGTACAAATGAAGAGGATTTACGGCACAAAATCCTACAGCGTGTACGAGACAAAAGAGTAACCAACAGTGGAGAAGGGATTGGAAGAGAGGATGAGTGAAACAAGCTAAAAAAACAGTGGTGTGCCCCATTTTCTTTTTTTTTTTTTTTTTTTTTTTAATAATTTCACTTTATTTTACTGTTTAACTTTATTGGCACCTTCCCAAGTTTCCATTTTGTAAAGTTGTATTGTTGTGCAGTTGATTATGTTTATGTGAAAAAAAGAAAGCAAACAAAAAAAAAACAAAACAACATGCAAAATAAATAAAAAGTTTCAGAAAAAGAAAGAGGAGATGAGGGAGATGGAGAGAAAATGAGTGAGTGAGTTAGAGGGAGGAGAAAATTCTCCACAACAGTAAAAACAAGCTATTCTGCCATAGAAGTAATACTACAAAACTGTAAAAGCACAAAAACAAGCCCATAAAAAGTTTCTCGGCTTTGTCAACATGTTATAATCACTAAAATACCATGCAGATGGCCACAAGCTGACAGTCAAAATACACAAGCTTCATAAACTCTGGGGCCAGTTCTTTGTGCTGGTGGGGGGGGAAGTAGTTTTCCCAAACAAAAAGATACAAGTCGAATCTACAGTACACAAATAGTGACAGCTTTATGATGCATTGTAATAAACCTTGAGCACTTCTGGGTGTGATAATACCTGGCACACATACATGCTCACTTCAACGCATCTCTTAGTGCTGATAACTCAAAGCCGCACATTTCACTGACAGACCTGATCTAACATGATTCATCCAGCACTATTTGGCATCTTCGCTATCTGCCAAACACAAAGCAAACCACTGATAAACAAAGCATTCTGACTCGCTCATTAAGATGCTATAAAAGTAGATTAAAATATCAGTCACCCTGGGGGAAGGCAGTGAAGCTGGTTTGTGGCAGTCATTGTAATTCTGAACAAGCTAATAACAACAACATTATCCTTAAAACAGCAGATCGTCCCTCTGACATTTAAGAATTTGTGCATGCCTCAACATATTTTCTAAAGAACTACACTGGCATTGTATTTTTTAAGATGTAGCTGAAAGCATCTAGCATTCGGGAAGAAAATAGACTACAAGGCTAACAGAGTGGGGGTAAGACAATAATGTCCATTGACAGAGGTAATCCCTGTTGAATGCACAGTGAACACATGGACACACACACACACACACACACACACACACACACACAAGTAAACACAAGAAGAAAGAGCATAACACAGTCCAGATATGCAAAAAGGGCACCAGCATTCCTACACACACACATTAATATGCATGTTAACATATCTTGGCCCACTCCACTGGACATTATACACACATACACAGAATATATCTGTGTGCACACATTTATACAGAATTACAGCAAAGCAGTCTTTACAGTTGCCTCACATGATACATATAAATCTGCTTTCATCTGCAGATCAGTTAAAGATCTAAAGTCCACCGACACACATTAACCTATAATTGCTAAAATGTGCTCATCAAACTACACATTCGCACTCGTATTTCTTACAGGACAACGCAGAGATGTGGCTACACAACATACTTTCACTACCTTGTCCAACAGCTCAGAAGTATACACCTTTTTTACCTGTGAGTTTTCAGTTCCTTTCAATCACTCCTCACTTTGCATGCCAGTCGAAACCCAAGCTAAAAGTTACAAATGCCTGAAAGAACACAGTTTTATGACACTTTAGTCTGACAGTTTAGTAAACAAATGCCAAGCACTTACGAAGCAGAAAGAGTCTGGAGTTTAGGAGATCAACTTTCTTTAACAGTGGCAGCTAAACAATGAGAAGGACAGGAGGAGCAGGAGAGGAGGAGACGAGAGGGGGAGGCGGAGTCACTGCACATTCCTAGCAGTGAGTAATGATGTCACATTCAGAAAAAAAATGGAAAAACAAAGAAGAAAGGAGGGACAGGGGAGGGGATAAAAAGCCAAGACTAGGTCAACAAACCTGAAAGTAGCCCGACACAATCTAGTACTCCCATCATGGACAAACTCAAGCCTCTCTCTCTCTTTTTCATACGAACCCAGTGACTAACCTAGGGACTTTTACAAGTTAATAAAAACATTCTGCATAGCTAAGACAGTGCAGTAGGACACACCCAAGAGACAGCAACAGTATCAATGTTTGACATGCAAATTGGTTACAGATTGGATATGATTAAAGTGTTAAAAAGTTTAAAAGATCACCTTCCATTCTGAGAAAAAAGGATGGGATAGAGAAGCCAGTGAGACAAAAAAAAAAAAAAAAAAAAACTTGTTACCAAAATGAGCAATAACTAATGTCCATCTGTGTGCGTGGGAGTGTATGAGTGGCCATGAAAAAAGAGACTTCCTTTATCTCCTTTCTGCACATCCCAAATACAGTGACTCACACACACACAAGTTAAAATGTTTGAGAGGAAAAAAAAAATCTCAGTCAGGTGCTAAATGTGACTCACACACATACCCAGTGCGTCTGTGACCAGTCCACATTGTTTGCAGTAAGTGGGTTAAGCAGCTAATGAGTGACCCAGCTGGGTCTGAGACACTGAGATATTCACCACACACAGTGGAGCATAGCGAGGGCACAGTATTAAACTCTTACGATGGCCAAGCTTTCCCAAAGGTCCTACTTCTAACTTTTATGTAACATGTTGATGGTAATCGTGCTTGCACACTTAGTACAGGTCCTCATTTAAAGGTGGAGTAAGCAGCTCCAAAGAAGGACTGTTGATATGTAAACCATACAGGTGAGCAAAGCTGAGCCCCACATTCATGAATATACACTAAAGTTGCATGCTATTGCAAACATACAACTACTAAAACCACTTCTGACAGCATGTATATCATACATATTTTTTAAAAATTCTGGAATGGTCTGTGCCTAAGTTAACAGATTTGCGCGACCAAATAGAATGCATGAGAGGTGAGTTTGAAGAGCATATCAAGAGTCACTGCAGCATGTTATGCAGAAAAATGAGATATGTACAGTTCCCAGATGTAGGACCACACTGTACAGGAACAACTTTGTTCCTGCTGCTATCTCTCTTTTAAATAAGCCTTGACATACTTTACTTTATTTTAACTCTTGGGTCTGGCTTATTTTATCGTGGTCTTAACTTATCTATTATTTATTGTCCCTTGGATGATATTATGGTATCATGTTGGTTTTTTTTATCTGGCTTATAACAGGTCTTATTGGCATTTTTATTCATTCATTCATTCATTTTCTGAACCCACTTTATCCTCATTAGGGTCACGGGGTTCGCATGAAGCCTATCCCAGCTACTTAAGGGCGAAGGCAGGGTACACCCTTGTCATTTCGCCAGTTCATCACAGGGCTGACATAGAGACAAACAATCACTCACATTCACACCTATGGACAATTTAGATTAACCAATTAACTTATCAGTGCATGTCTTTGGATGGTGGGAGGAAACCGGAGTACGATTAAATTTATTTTAGTCTGTTTTTATCTATTTATTTTAGTCTTTTTAACCATGTTCAGTGAGCTGCTGGAGTACCTGTCCATGTCTTTTGTCCGTGCTGTTCATAAATTGTCTTCCATGTGTGTCCCGTGTTTTTAATGTTTTAATGTTTAACATTGTATGTTTGAGATGCCCTCTCCAGACTGCAAAAAAAAATTACTTACGGGTATCAATAAAGTCACCTTGAATTACCTTGAATATGTCCATGGTAAAAATAGACGGTAAAAAGCTCCCCTTTGATATGATATTGACATGCCATCCATATTTCCCTTTAGCTATCAGTTCAGTTTCACTGTCAAGACTACATCTGAAAACTAGAAGACATGAAAAAATACTCCAGTGTGCAAGCTCTCACCTTTGACATGTAGTGTAATAACATAAAACACTGACTGATTGGAAAACCATTGTGTGTAGCAGTCTAAGCTCTGTACAAACAGCAGAGTCAGTGCACCATGTAGAGATACGACCTAAAGTGTTATGGATTTGAATCACATACTACACCTTTAAATCCTGTCTTCCAGTGCAATATAAAGTTATTAATCTGGTGAAAGGATTAAGAAAATATATACAGTATGGTATGCCATATCTGTCAGGGTCTGTGTATAAAATGAGCAAATGTGCAGTGTACTGTGTGTATATTTAATATGCCTGCCTCCACTCACAACTAAGCCTGTAACCCCTGTGTGCACTCAGTCAAATCAACATCAGCAGCAATGGGTAAATAAATTAAGTTACTGTAATGGGCTGGAGGGATAATATAACCACAGTGTATTGCATAACTGGCCATCTCAGTTGCCAACTCTCCTGTATAAAAAAGCCCTTTTTTTCCCACAAGAAATTATATCTCTAACATGGCCACTTCTAACATGGAAGTCATTTAATGTGTCTTTCAGGCTGTAGGTTAACATCCAAAGTTGACAATGACACGAAAGAAAGCACAAATGAAGAGACTTACATTGTCAAGCTCTTTCTGGTTTCCATACAGGGGGTGGTATTTCCTGTATTTGCCCTGGCGGTATTTGTTGGTGATGAAGCGCCGTCTCTCTTCGCTGCAGCTGGATGGTGTCAGAGCCTCACTTGGAGGAACATTAGCTGCCCAGAAACTGTTGACCCTCTCATTGCCTAGCGACAGGAACACCTGCAATACAGGTAGGATTAGAAGTATTTCAATATTAGGAAACATAGGATCCATGTGTGTCGTGATTATAAGGATGTCAACATGGGTGACCATACACAGTGCAGTTCATTAGGCACGCCTCTGCATTATTAGTATTTTTACTGTGTACTAATACTGTGACAAGCTATTTATCATCACCCTCTTCATGTGTGTAGATCAACATAATGTTGCTGACATTGGTCCATGCTCCACTGAGTGTAAAAATTGGTTGCAACATGTGACATGTATTATTTAAAGGCTTAATGGCTTCAGCTCTCTATTGCAAACTAAAGAGGTCAAAATGATTTATTTGGTTAAATATTCCAAATATAGTGAACACTTAAAATACAGTTATTTAGTTGGATAAATTCAAATAATTCTCTACAAATATTTTCTGTGTATGTACCTGTATGAGGTCCTCTGTCCAGACTTTTCTGTCCATCTTCAGACTACGAACCTTTGAAATGCTAGGACCCAGTCCTCTGTGCTCTCCTGAAAACCACGTACACATAAGCAATGTCAGTTTACACACACACACACAGTCTTGTAAAGCTGACATAGTGAGGCTCACCATCTTTATTCTATCATTAAAATATTATAGAATTATATTATTATTATTATTATTATTATTATTATTATAATAAATGTCTGGTCTTACTCTGAAATTTTGTAAAATAAATTTCCCCCCAAAAAATGCGACTTATAGTAAAGTGCGACTTATATATGTTTTGTTTTTTTCCTTCTTCATGATTCATTTTGTGACTGGGGCGACTTATAGTCCAAAAGAATACGGTAGGTAGGTATTTAAAAAATTCCTGAACAATTATACTAGTTTGAATTTTTCATATCATGAAATACATTTTTTGTA